>LLCD01000473.1:0-18331 GCA_001414355.1 Hymenoscyphus salicellus
GTCGAAATATCACCAAGCGCATAATGAGTGTCACTATGGATCAAGGCGCTGACGCTTTACTGCAAGCTGCCCACGCGGCAGCTTCGCTGGACGACCAGCTGAGTGTCGTGGACGAAGATGGCTCTAGCAGCCTGAGCGAGATTGAGGACAAAGATGCCGATCAGGACGATGATGGCGAGGGCTCAGATGAGCTGAGCAATATGTCCGACGAGGAGAATGACTCGGAAGCAGAAACAGAGCGTATTGAGGAATCCCCTAACAAATTCCGGGCGCAGAAAGACGTCGTCTTGGGCTCTCGCAATGACGAACACAGCTATGAGCGAACGCCCAGCAAGCTTCACAAGCACTTCACGGCAGACGACGACGATGACAACGACGAACCGTTATCTGACGCCGATGCCTCCATGGACGAATCCCCCGACTCACCAAAAAGCTCTGCGCACGAAGACGCAGAGCCCGAACACACAACTGGGCCGACTTCCCTCGAAGACTCATCAGTCGAGAGCAAGAATTTATTATCTGCGGTGGAATCTGACACTCGGAAACGGAAACGGTCTATAATGGCCCCGGAAGAAGAACTTGGGGAACCCGTGCGCAAGCGTACTGGTTCTGTCATGACACCCGGGGAGGATTATGCGATTGAAGAAGACGCCCCACAAGAAGAAGACCCGGACGTATTAAATCCTACAGGCGGGAACATATCTGGGGACGAAGGCGGGGTAACTCACGAAGACGAGGTAGTTGAAAAGGCCGAGGAACACGCAATAATAGACGAAGAAGTGGTTGAGACAGTTGACATACCGATTTCGCCCAAGAAAAGGGGCCGGAAAAAGAAGAAGGGCGTGGAAAACGGTGTAAACAATCATGTCGAGGATTCGGAAAATATCCCGGACCCAGATACAGCTATAAATGGTGACGACGCTCGACAAGCTGAGGATGAGAATGCTGAAAACGAGGGGGACGATGAAGCCGAGGCAGCCCAGAGGAATGAGGAAGAGCGTAAGTTTTGCTGTTCTGATAATTGGGCGCAACTAATGAAATCAGTCGAGAAGAAACGGATCGCACTTGATCAGTTAACCTCAATAGAGCGTCAATTCTCCACCTTCAGAGACAGGTAAGCGTTTTCCGTGCAGACCCAAGTTCCAAATGCTAACTTCCATGTTAGACTGCATGAAGAGCGACTCGAGCAATTGAATCGAGAAGAAACGATGCTTCGTCAAGCCAATCCAACCCATCCAGAGTACTTAGCGATGATGCGCTGTGTCGATGCCCGAAGAGACGAAAGAATTCGAATTGCGGATACTCTGCGAGGATACCAAATGGAGTCGTTGAAGAGATCTGCGGTCTCGAAAAGAAGCCAGATTCTTTCTCAGTACCAACAGGAGGTTCGAGAAACCCGAGAAAAGAAGCTGGAGTTACTTGGAAAGCAGTGGTATGAAATACAGCATGACAGAAGAAGCTACGCAGGAAGCGTTCCAGATTACACCTTGAAGTTCCCTACACGCAGGTCGCAGCAGGTCATGAACCAGGTAGCATACAGTAACGAGGTATCTATCCTGTCTGGTATTGCCAAATATGTTGGATTCCCATCAGCTCCGGTAATGGCAACAGCAACGATGAGTGAACTCGAGGAGGACCTTGAGAAAATGGGGGTAAGTTTATGCTCTTCTGTTGGATTGGGAGCGTTGGAACTGACTTGACTATAGCGCACGAGACACGCCCAACAAGCCCATCAAGGTGGAATCCCCCTCCAAGAGCTGGCTGCTCTCCGTACAGCAGGGTCAACCTCACGGTTTAAGCCTGCGGAAGAGCAATTCATTGAACAGACACCTTGGGCCAACCCGCAACATCCTTCACACGCACATCTCCTCCAGAGACAAGCTTCGGCCCAGCAGGTGCCCCGCACAACAAGTCCCTTTTCCTCTCAACCTCAAAGCGCCCCAAGGAGGCACTCACATCAACAGGGAACAGGAGTTCCAATTTCCGGTACTTTCTCAAGCTCAAATTCATCGTTACTCCAGCATTCAAAGGGCCTTGGCATGTCTGGCCGAATATCACCTCACAATCCCTTTAACGCTAACCATTCTCACACCATGGTCCCATCGCCATTAGGGAGCCGACAAGCATCGCCGCAGCTATCTCGACCCCCGCAATCCATAGCCAACAAGGTCCAACAAGATGTACCAAAGAGCAACGGCGTACAACATTCCCCAACAAATGGGCTCTCGGAGATACCTCGTGACTTTCCCCCGGAAATCAGACGGGAGCAAGCAGCGGCCATAATGGGACGTTTTTAAATTTTTGGTTTTATACGAATATCACGATGGACATATGGTGAAAGGCGTTTTGTTCTAAGTTCATGGAGGCATATCGGAGTATAAGGACTGGCGAATTACGGGACAGTATAGAAAGACACAACTCAATGGCGAATGGTCGAATTATCATGGGAAAGCGATGGCATCGCGGTTGAGCGTGTACTGATAATGTAAATATACCATTTACAAATTTTGAATTCGATGTAGAGCATAACTCTTATTAGTCAATGTCTCGCTTTATAAAAGAGTTATATGCAATTTTCCCTGTTGACTTGGATGGGTATTTTTGATTTCTTTTGAGATTTGTTCATACAATTGCATTCCCCTAATGAATGATCCGAAACTCCTGTAATGCCTCAATATATTGTATCGCTGTGACGTTCCTGAAGTGCCCCTCCCTGAAAAGTTCTTATTGCTACACCCCTTCCTTTTATTTTACAACAGGGCCGCTCATGATAGTACTTGGGCCGGCTTGGGGCGCTGGAGGGACTTGTACATCTTCGAATTCGTCTTGGGATACTGCGCGGATGGTGAAGGCGTCTGCAGATACATCAGCTACCAATATATATGTTTTGAATTTCCTGATTTACTTACAAACTCCCATGCAGAATCCAAATAGTCCTAGGCCGGTGAGGGAGTTCCTTATGAGGTAGGGTCTTCGGGCTCGAATGAGGGATGCGGATTGTTTGTAATGGGTGTCGTAATACGACGATTTTGGTACACTGGGATACAGGTTAGAAGTCAATTTGTAGGATGCATTGTGACTTGGTTGTGGAACTTACATTGCCATTTTGACTGTGCTAGATGTTTTGTGGTGGAAAGCTCCCAATCGTACCACTTGAGTCTTTCTCAAGGTTGATATGTATGGATGCCTTGGCGCCTGAACCCCAAATCCGGCAACGAAACCTGGTAGGCGTAAAGTCGCGGTCCTCAAATCGCGAGTGCACCTCAATCGTCAAGCTCCCATCAACACCTCAACAATTGCCATCGCGCATCCAGAATGCGTGGCCAGCCTTGGTCTTTACTTCCGAATCCTCGGCAAACCGTTTATGATTGCAACTGTACCAATTCTTCGTAGAGCTTCGTCCCCAACTTCAGTACCTACAGTACTTATACAATACCCAGTTCGCCATGGCAGCCGCTCCTCCTCTCTCCGTCGAGGCGCAGATCGGACTTTTGGAGAACGCACGAAAGATTGTTCTGAAGGACCCTGCCTTTTACCAACAAATCCTGCAAGGCATTCTTCCTATAATAAACCCTGGTGGACGAGATGAACCATTGAGATCGGAATCTGCGAAGGTAGAATTGCGACGTTGGGGGGCAGATTTCCTTGCAGAGACTTTTGCTAGCCCTGCGGTTCCGGCACAGCAGAAGGAGACATTGTGCTTGACTGTGCTAGAGCTTCTCAAGGCTATGATTGAGAATCCCAACGAGGATAGCGCAGTTGTGAAGAGTGTTGTACAAACTGCCGCAAGCATATACCCCCTCGTTGTCAGATGGATGTACGTTCAACCCCCATGGCCTATTGACATAATCCTGTATTTGTGTCACTTCAAAAGAACAGGATGGATTTATATATTGCCCTAACCCCTCCTTGCTTCTGCATTTTGATATTACTGCATCCTGAATGACTTTCGCCTTCTTTGTTCATGATCTAACTTCGGTGGAACAGTATCAATAATTCATATGATGGGCCAACATGGGAACGAATGCAAGCGATCAAGGCAAGAATACTACAGATATGGGAGACAGCGCCTACGGGTGTACGAATGTGTTGCATCAAATTTGCCCAACGAGTGGTAATGGCTCAAACCGTAGGCCCTGAGGCTGATCCACGGGTATGAAGGATTCTTTGTCTTCTGAAATGCGTGTGACTGATTTTGATTTTGCAGCGCGGTGATCCTATGGAAGTTTCTCTCGGCATGATCCCCCCAACTCATACGGTTCTGGCTCTTCGCAATCTCGAAGCAGAGGCTCATGGTTTGCTGGATCGAATGTTGGATGTTTTCCGACAACCCACCAGGTAAGGTCGCTTTTTTTCCTTTCAACCACATCAGCTAACATTCACAGTGATGCTGTCTTGGTCGATGCAACGTTGAACACCCTCTCTATTCTGATCCGAACTCGCCCTCAATGTACTAATAAAATCCTTAATGTGATCCTGAACTTTAACCCTCTTAAACAAGCCAACTCACCGATGACCCCCAAACTCCGTGTTATGGTAAAATCAATGGAAAAGACCACTAGATTGTTGCTCATGCATGTCAACAAACGGTGCGCCCAATATAAAACCCCAAGAACTATGATCTTTATGTACTAACTCATTTAGTGATCCACAAAACCCCCTCGCTCCCCGCATACAACAATACGTCGAGAGAATGATGCGATCACGGAATGATATTTTCGACGAAGCAAGTCGCAAACGTGGTCCTCCTGAACCTACTGATGGGCTAGATGCCACCAAGAGACAGAAGCTAGCTGCTCAAGTTCCGCCACCACCAAAATTCCACGTTCCCCCTTTGGCACCAGGTCCTCACACCATAGCCGAGCTCTTCACAGTTACCACTGATGAGGGCCTTAAGGCTTTCGACGTTTCTCAACTTTCAGAAGAATTAGTCGTCAAAATCGGGATCACTATTTTACAAAAACTCAATGCCGATACTCTCAACCAGGCCGTTGCCGGAATACGGATGAGATATGATTCTATGAAAGCTGTCCAAATGGAGCAATTAAATGCAGAGACTGCGCCATTAGGTATCGAGGCAGAAGACGACGACGACGACTACGAACCGGATTTCTATGCTGCAGAAGACACGGAACAAATCCTTAACAAACTGGATAGTGCACCTCCTGAAGTTGAGATGATAATTAAAGCACCTGATATGGCTCCTGGAAATTTCATCCTCCCACCACCGCCAAGCATGACATCGGACGAAGTTGCTCAAATCGGACAAGGAACGGTATCGCGCGTTTTTGGTGTTATGCAAACATTAGAAGAACCTGGAAAGAAATCAAAAGCTGGCCTGAATCGACTTGCTGCTAGTGCTTGTGACCGCGATGACTGGATTACAATCATCACACGATTGGCCACACGTTCAGTAGCAGGTCTCGAAGAATCCGATCCTATCAAGCCCGAGTCTGATGCTACATCCTTTTCACTCAGCAACAAGATTCGCGAATCGCTTTACATGTACGTCTTGGAGGATTTCCGGAAGAGAATCGACATCGCAGTCGCTTGGCTTTGTGAAGAGTGGTATAACGACAAGGTCCAAATGAAACTTGGCGAACAGACGGTTTTGCATTACGAGAAATGGGTTCTCAAAGTTCTTGATGGAATTTTGCCTTATTTGGATGCTCGAGATAAAGTTTTGACCAGATTTCTCAGCGAGATTCCGGGTCTGAGTCTTGAGGTTCTTGCGAGAGTCAAGGATATTTGTCGTGATCCTGCGATGGTAAACTTGGCCTTGACGAGTCTGCTTTACTTGGTTATGATGAGGCCGCCGGTTCGTGAGATTGCTTTGGATGCCGTGGAGGACATTTGGAATACTTGTAAGTCTTCTTTTCCCCCTTCCATCCATTTACGCCATATTAACAGATTTCCAGACGAGGACGCGAAACCAATAGCAGCCAAGTACCTCACCAAATGGCGTCCCGGATTCGCGGAACGGCTCAAAGGACTGGAGGGCGAAGAGGAGAAGAAGTCGGACGTCGTGGCCGTTGCCGCTGCCGCTGCGTAAAACAAATAAAATGTACATGTATTTCTATTTTTTTGCTTGTGTGGTAGGAGCTGAGCAGCATTTTGGGCGGCGTTATGGATACCTATACCATTGTGGTTCGGCGTAGCAGAAATTTTATTTTCGCTGGGAGGAATGACAAAAAATTTCACGAGTGAGCAGGTGGTGTAAAATACGGGATGAGGATTGGGATTCTTCGTCTTTGATGATGATCGACTTGGTAGGATCCAGGAAGCAGACTTTTTCTAGTAAAAGAGACGAGGTCTTTTTTATTTTGTCTTTGAGGGGTGATGGCGCATTGTGTTCTACTCTGTGATGTTGAATTGTTCTTGATTAAAATTGAGGTTCCAGGTTGTGAATAGCAGAAGACTTTTAAGTTCGTACCTGCCTACTTATTTCGTTGTTCAATATCTAGAAGAATTTACAATATTAACCCAAGTATTTTAACAAAAGTATTTGAGTTAATATAAATTGTGCGAGTAGGTTAGCAAAACGAGCTTCTCAGTGGGGGGGGCCTTTGCTGCCCCTCGCGAGCGACTTGGATTCTTTTCGTTTCCATCTGTAAGAATGGAGACGATAGACGATTGATATTTTGATATCTGTGATTTTAAGCATGTCTGCTTCCCGGCAAAGACCCTACCCATTTAAGCAACAAATGCCTCCTGCTCACGATCCCAACGTATCGCATGAACCTTGTCGTCCAGTGATGTTCGAGTACCTGTATCTCAACCAAGGAGAACCCTCGTAGCCGAAAATAGGTCCATTCATCGACCCCTTTTCCTCACATGCAGGCAAACGACAGAGACCGTCCAAACAAATAAAAGTAACAGGTAGATTAGAAGGGGTTTAAGATTACAATGGAATTGTGGAAGACAACGGGAGAAAAAGCAAACATGCAGATTTCTTGACTTGAGATCGATGCGCTGGGGCGATCTTATCGTACCCGTGAATTAGGCTTGTCTATTTCTGATACTTGTAGGGACCTTGCTTGCATTGCATTGCAGAGTGTGGCCCCTAGAGCGGCTATTTCTTTCGAGGCAGAGCATGCAGAGCACGGCGTGTAGCGCTCTGATGCGTTTCAGGAGCGAGCCCAGCCTGCTTGAGCTGTATCTCTGGTTTAGGGGGGTTGCACTGCCAGAAAGCAGGAACCCGGGACTTGTTCTGGAAATGGTTATGGGGTGCATTTATGGGGGGATGGGTAATGGCAGGGTTACAGAATTTTATAGCCGATCCGAGTGTTGATACTGGACTCCCCCGGTTGCTAGGCAGCTTAAACAAACCTCCAACCACACCCGACCTCTCACCACCATACCTCTGATCGCCAACACCAATCCCAACCCCAGCACCTTTATCAAGGGACACACTCATTCCTTATTTTGCTTCCATGTGCGACATTCTTTAACAATACCCGTCCAAGCACTTCCTGATTTGCTTTCGCCACCACCGAAACAACAAAGAACCACTCATACACCAGCTGCCAGAGCTTACTGCGTCAACCGTCAATTGGGCCAGCCGTCAAACCAAATTGATCGAGGCTGTGTGGAAATCGGGTCAGACACGCCATGTGCAATGAGTGTGCAGGAAATATACGCAGTTCCGGATCAACCCTATAAATCGCATATTTACATTCACAGAGATCCTGTTGGTACGTTCGTTGCTGCTGCTGTTGTGCGTTGTATTGTTGTCTTTCCACCGCCCATCCAGCCCAATTACCTCACCCTCACCCCTCGAAATCATGGATTTCCTGCGAACCCGCTCCCGCAAGTCTTCGCTGAAGAAGCACAACGCTCCAAAACCCACAAACTCGAATCTGCGCAATATCGCGGAAGAAATGGCAGCTAATGGCTCTCCCCCAGAGTTTCACGACGATTCATCTAGAAGCAGTCTGCAGTCGGACACACACCTTCCACCCTATGAACCTACAACCACCCTCACCCCAATATCTAACAACGCCATGAACGCGCTGAACATCACCTCAAGCCCTTCCCACGACCATAAGAACAGCCCGCGGAATAGTACTAGAAACTCCCCTCACACGACAATTCGGTCTGTGACCGCCGATTTATCCAGCGAAGGTCGGACGACTCCCAGTAAAGGGGAGAGAAACAATATGCCTCATTCTACAAAACCTCCTGCGATCTCCACCTCACATTCGACACCTCCCCTCACGTGGCAGAATTCAGGCGCCATGCCTGCCGGAAGCGGCCTCGTCCGGACGATATCCGCAGAGTTCGGTCTCACGAGGAAATACTCGAATAACAATTTACACCTGAGCGAAGAGAATGCCTCCAATGGCAATATATTATCACCCACAGCAACGTTAGGGGCACCGGAAGCGAATCAGCAATGGAGCTCTGCGGTTGGGCGGGCGAATCTGGGGAAATCGGGAAGAGTTATCGATAGACTGATGGGAGAGAATGATATGCTGAAGCGAGACCTCAAACTGGAACGTCTGCATACGGAAGAGTCGAAGCAAGCGGTGAGGATGGCCGAGGGCAAGATGGATCAGATGGCACAAGAGTACGAGAGCAGGCTACACGAGGCATCTGTTCAGAAATCACTACTCAAGCGGAAAGAGAGACAAGTCGAAGATATGAAAGGTCTGATTGATGTAGAGAAGCGGAAAACGGAAGCGGCCTTCGAAAGCGAGCGAATATGGAAGGAGGAACTCGAAAAAGTACAAAAAGAAGCCAGGATAAGGGTCGAGGAAGCCGAGAATTACGCTGGTCTGATGGAAGGGAGGGTATTGGCCATGTCAAGTCATTGGAAGGATCAAGGCTCAATACTTCAGAAGTCCGTCAAGGGGTTAGAGTTTGAGATCAAGGCCTTGAGCGAGGAGCGGAAAAGCGACGACCAGAAGATCAAAACACTGAATGGGATTTGCGACCAGCAGAGGATTGAACTGATACGGCTCAACGAAGAAAAGAACCAGATCTTCGAATTATTCGAGAACTACAAGAAGCTCCAGGAACAGGACTTGGCGGACATCAAGAAGAACGCCACAGAGCAGGTAGAGCTCAACGAGTCGCTCATTGATGAATCGAAACGGACACTCGGAGAACTGAAATGGGCATTGGCGGTAAAGAAGAATGTCAAGGACGCTCAGTAACCAGCCACCCTCTGCTTTCGTCGCAAAATTACAATAACTCGGGATTCATTCATTCTTCGGCGTTTGGTTGGGGAGCTTGTCACATATGTACATGTGCATAATATGGAGGGGCTTCACGAACTTTTTTCCTTCGATCCCTGGGGCATAGAAGGGGGATGGGTATGGGGTGTTTAACGACCAAATTGCATTTTTGTTTCGTGTTTCTTGTTTTCTCGGGGTACCTGGATAAGAAAAGATTCCTCTAGAGCTTTCTTTTGGGGGGAAGGAGCGAAAACCCTCTCTTGTTTAATTCGTTTTTTTTCTTTTGTTGCATGTGTGCATTTGATGGGGGCAAGGATGGCATTCTGGAAGGTCCTTTGGTGTTTAAGGAGTTTTTTGAGAGATGACTTCGTTCTCTTCTTCTCTCACTTTCTGTACATTATTCTAGGGGGGAGGATGTACAATACGTACTCTCGTTTTTCTTCCGTTCATTCATTCTTGTGTGGGCTGATTAGGTTTCTTGTAATGACTTTATGAGCTGGCACTTTGTTTTTCCCACCTTCCTTCGGTTCTTTTTTTCTTTTTGATCATGGCCCGCTCACTCACTGCGTCTGTGAGGGATTAGACTGTTACTTGGAATACTGCATTGAGATGGAGGTTCCTGAGTGGGTAGGGTAGCGCTAGGAGATTGGGGTGGTGTGGTAGCGCTCTTTGTGTACTTTTTACTTACTTGCAGTGGCTGGTTTGTCCCATATGAAGTTCCGAGTTCATAGAGAGAAATTGAAGAAGCCGAGTAATTGAGATTGTCTGAGATTATGGGATGAGTTCGAGAGGTGAATCTGGGGTGAGGATGGCGCATGAGAAGGTAAGGATTTGATTGTCAGCTTTGGGGATGGCTTGAGAGAGTTTTGGGAGCTTAGGAGAGATTTAGCAATGGTGAGTCTCAATTTCAATCTCATTCAAAGCTGATTTTACAGGAAGGTAAGAAAAGACGAGTTGCATTGTAAGTAAGACGCCCCATTTCTTTGGTTCGACCTGTGGGTCCAGAGAGCGAGGGCAAGAAACTCAGCTTTACTCATTAGCAACATGACCTGGCTTTGGAGAGGTTTGGACGATATTTGGCAATGGCATGTTTCAAACCCACTCTCCAATTGATCTTACCAGGAGGTCAGAAAAAAAGGGTTGGCATAGTAAGTCAGTTCTTTTTCATGCTTTAGACCTCCCTATTTCTTGGGTTCAACTTTTTGTAATCCTTTTTTACTATCGCAATGAGGGCGGATGTTACAGGCAGGATGACTCGATGGGTATTTTGAAACCCGAGTCAAGATCGGATGGATATCTTGACATGTTACTTGTACACACCTTCTATTATTCTTCTAAACCTAGGTACGCCAAGTACCAAAGCTGAATACGAGGAACTACCTAGCGGCGGGAAGGAAGTTTAGTGTCGCTCGAACTATTTTAGCAGACAGTAGTACCTGCCGCTACTCGAAGTCGCCTAGGTTGTTTGGCGCTACTCTACAACTTCATTGTTGACATCGCAGGTTTCCATGGTATTGGAGATCTTTGTGGTCCGCAAACTTCCCCAAAAAGCAAACATCATGAAACAAGAGCCAGGAAAAATTGCACTCAAACACGTACCACAAGAACACAAGACGTAAGTTCCAACTCTTTTAAAGTTTTGACATGTGCTGACTTGGAAAAGTTGAACTTGAGGTATTTGGGATACCGGCACTTAAGGTAAGAGTGAAGCTCACGATACCTTTGATACCGAGCAAATAAGGCTCTCTCCTTCCATCTGCAGCCTTCCCAGGATCCCTGCTTTTGTGGAAATCACTTTCCTCTTCTCAACCACTTCACTTTCTTATCTATCACAAAGAGCCGAGAGGACATGCAGGCTGTTTGCTTCGACATATAATCAAAAAGCGGTTTACATCCCCTGTGGAATTTATAGCTCGAAGGTGAGCTTCTTTTCCGGTCTTCAAATGCCTTTACAGGAGCCAAATGGCTTGAATAACATAGCAAGAAAGCCTCAGCCTTGTTTTGAACTGTTTGATATACCAAGGACAAGCAAATTGAGTCGCTCTGTTGTATGCTTCAATTCGATCTTGGTCACCTGTTCTTGCTCAGAATTTTGAGGAGGGAAATGCGGCTAATCCATTGCTATGTAGGTCAGTCGCTGCCAGATATATAAGCCAAGAACTTTGTCATATCTCCAAGCCGCTACGAGTGCCAAAGGTGAATGACGTCCCACGCCTAAAGTTCGCTCGCTGCTTTAATTAAAAGTACTCTCTCGCCTCCTCTATATTTTCTTCTCAATTCTGGTTGGTGCAAAAAAGCGGAGGTGGATCACGTTTTTCACTCTGTCGCTCGGCCGCACTTGCCCTTTGCGAAACAGCCACCATGCCTACCAAAGCACCCCCTCCAAACTCCCGGGTCTGGTCAATCTACCCCTCTTTACCCAAATACCACAAACCTCAATCCCAATCCAATTTCGCTCCGCATCGACCGTCTCAATTGACGATAAAACCATCGACGATGGCCTCACTTCCAGGTCTTCACAGCTCCAGTGGTGGCTCTGGATCCCGCGCCAGCGGAGCTGCACAAATCGCAATTGACCGTGCCTACAAAGATGTTATCATTACATCCGAGTGGTACTTCAAATCCGCTGGATATATCGACCTCATCGAGCGGTTCAGAGCTTCCCTTGCAAAGCACTGCATGAACGTAAGTAGAAAGCCATCACCCCTTAACGCTTCGCTTCCTCCGCATTGCATCTATCCTTTCAGCTTTATGCCAACTTGACCCCGGCCTCGACGCAGTCCCAGAAGTTGCTAACTTTCTTCAGGACCCCGCGATGGTTCTCACATGCGGTTGGATTGATAGCAAACACTGGTTTGAGCTCAAGTGTCGTCACGACATTGCTACCGCTGCTCAGACTCTCTTCGTCAAGGCAATGATAGAGCTCATCGCCGAGGAGGAAGAAAAGAATGGAATCAAGGGCTCCCAAAAGCGAAAGGGTCGTGGCTCCAATGGCAGCGACTCTGATACTGATTCCGATGATGATTCCGACTCTGACATTGATTCCGACTTTGATACTGGCTATCTCGGCTCCGTTTTCAACGATTTGACTCCAGTAGGTTACCTCTATCTCCCTGAATCGGATATTCTCTGACCGTCTACAGCTTGTTAGTGATAAGATCCAACGCCTTTCTTTTATCTTGGCACAGCGTAACTTGCCCTCCACCCCTACACGTGCATCGGCATGGCCACCACGAATTGCTCTTTGCAAGGAAAAGTTCGAGTGGACCTCCTGCACAGGCGGCTTGGAGTATGTGTTGCCCCTCCACACTAAGGATCAACTCATTGCAATGACTGGATGTGTTATTGTCCGTGACTTAGACGCATCGGTGGTTTTTCTTGGTGCTCGGGAACTAGAACAAATACACCAGGCAGTCGCTAGACTTGATATTATTCTGAAATATTCGGTTAGTTCTGATGGCCCCATAGCGTTGAATAACTTCTCTAACGCCTCCACAGGATCAACCCTCCCCTCTCCCTCTCGTTTGTCATGTCTTCTATACTGAGTCCACCGATGATTTCGAACTCTCCCTTAAATACTTACAGGATGTCAAAATCAAAGGAAAACGATTCTTTGAAACAACTCTCTTGGACCCCAAGAGCACTAAGCTCCACTTGGGCGCCTCAGAGGATGGCATTCATTGGGGCGTCACCGTCCGCTGTGCCACTTTGGACGAGCAAGGAAGTTACAAACCTCTTGTCAAGTCCACTGCCATTGGCAGTGAACCTGTAATTGATTTCGTGCGTGAACCATGGACTCGGTTCTCCTATAATCCTCGGGGAACTAAGGATCCGGCCCGACACTTTGTTGATAAACCTGTTCACGTCGAACCACCAACACCAAAGCTTTCAGTTTCTGCTTCTGAGGTCTCTTTGAAGAATCAAGATCAAGACCCCCCCATTCTTCCGAACGACACCAAAGCTCTAATTCCCGTTGACCAAAAGATTGAGAATTGGCAAGCAACAGTGGAGGCAACAAAGATACCTGGAGGCACGCCATTATCTGAATTGGCACTACGACCTAATATGAATTTAAATGGTAAGACACCTAGTTTCAACAGCCTTTCGTTTTCGGGTTCAGGGCTAATAAATACCAGGAAAGGCAAGAGGTTCTTGGGACCTTTGCGAGGGCTCTTTGACTCCGCGGTTCGAGAACACAATAAGAGCTGGTGAACACCTGGGAATTTCCGGGCGTGCAATTGTTAGACCTACGCAAGTGCAATCCATTCAATACATGCAGACTGTAAGTAATATACCTCTGACGAACTGTTCCAAGCTAACAATACTTTAGGCTGCGAGCAATACTCAGGCGAACAATGCCAATCAAACCTCAACCAACTCCCCTATGACGTTGGCACAACGCGTGGCAGTAAATGGAGTACCAGTTAGGCCAAACGATTTCCCCAGCTTGCCTGGAGCTAACGTCTCTCAGCCTCAACGCAATGCTACAGCGTGTAGCTCTTCTTCCTCCATCCATACGAACGGCACCATTCCATCTTCCACAGTCACGGTTCATTCCGCTGTACCTCCTTCGCACACGAGTGCTGCAATGATGACAAGTCCAAAGCCCAGTGGTACCTCCCAGGTCCCAGCAAAGGTTGCACCTGGCGTTCTTTCCATCAAAGTCAATGGAAAGGTCTCCAAAGTATCAAAACCTGCCTCAACGACCACAAATCCAACTGCCTCCCAGCAGAACTCCCTTAATTTCCAACAAACTGGTCCCACCCCAACTAGCGCGCTGCAGCCAATGCCTCAGAGTGTAGCCCGTGTTCAAAATGCTATGTCTGCCCCAGCACCCAATGCGAGATCAACCATGTCTATCATGGACCAAGACAACGATTTATTGGAATATGAATGTCTTCACTCCGAGCCAGATTCTAGACAGTTTTACCATATGATGAACCAAAAGGCTGGCAAGAAGCGACCAAATGGAAACCAAAAGAAGAATCCATTTGCTGGTCGACTTGAAGCCCCCGAGTTCCCTGTCCCCGCCCGCGCAAAGCCTATCACTCCTCTTCCCGTTAAGCAAGACCCGGGTCCAATCTCAGAATTTACTCAGAAGGTCGACCAGTATTTTGAGGAGCTTCTTACTGGACTTAGAGGTTTTCGGGGCAAGATTCACATTCGAGTCGAATTTGGCAGAGTCTTACTCAACAATGTCAAGCCAATACATATTGCCGATAACGAAATCCCTGATTTGACCTTGAGTGAAAAGGAGCTACGTCAGATTATTGAGCCGGGACCAAATGCGTACAAAGGCGCCATCCGGCCAAATACTCATTTTACCAATGTGCTCACCACCGCAGCCAAGGAAATCGATGGATTATTGAGTACAACCTCAAAGGGCATTTTACTTTGGGAGAGAAAGGTTGAAAACTGGGGTGTGGTGTATGAGTTCATGTTTCGCGATCCTAAGTCTGGGGGTCTATTCTCTATTGAAATTGATGGAGAGAGATTCAAGGCGAAGATCAAGGTCCTTGGGGAGTTTGGTGACATCTTCGTTCACGGCACTAAGCGACACTGGGATTGTCGCATCTCTGCAACAGGAGATGATGGCAATACCAATCCAGAACATACAGAGAGATACGGCGGTTTGGTTAATGTGCTTCTTGCTACACTGTACATCCCGTAAGTGATGCTTCTTTGCGCTAATATTTCAACATGACGCTAACAAATTTTTTAGGGAATCAACGCAAGCAGTGGCAAAATTTGAGCTTGATCCCGCAACTTCAGAACAATTCCCCTCCCTTGGTGCACGGGTTCATAGGTATACTACTCATCTAAGCAATGATGGCCGGTCAGTTCTTACAATTACGGAGGTCATTCCATTGAAAACCAAGAAATGTCGAATCGACGATCACGTTATATTCATTGGAGAAGAAGCAAAGCCCGGAGAAGACTCCAAATCTCTCAAGAACTGGTTTGTTGTCTCAATCGAGAGTTCCGGGGCCAACAAGCTTCTTGAACAAAATGAGAAGCTGGAGTTGGGAGAGGAGGCAGGATGGACCCCCGAGACGATGGCAAATACCGAAGTCACAAAGGACTTGTACCTTCCTGCTTGCGCAATGTTAACTAGTATGGATCGTATTGGCTACCATAACAGCAATGGTCTTGTTGTCATCCCGTATCCAAAACGAGTTCTTCTCTCGGAGCCGGCACAGGTCCCGCCGTCAGTGGTAAGTCAAATTGCTTTGCAGGTTGTTTTATGAAAATCTTAGACTGACTTGATATTTTTACGCAGGTTGGCTACTGGTAAACAATTGCGTTTTACTGCTGTCGATTATCCTCAACCAACTACGAGTTGTTTTCCTTTCTCTTGAATTTCATCTCAAACCTGGGCTGAAATTTAACTTAAGTTTTTTTAAATTTTTCGTTTCGCTGGCTTAGCTTGCTTGACATTTGCACAAAATAGTTGCCATCACAGCGAGAGGGGAGCAGATAGAAAGTTTATTGATGGACACCATCACACACAAAGTACGACGATTCCAAATTACAGATGGGCCCCATCGAACTGGTGGTCAGTGAACTACCGGTTGAAGGCTCAGCGGCAACTCCAAACCTGGGGAAGGATCCTCGGGAACGCAGCAGATTAGCTTCATAGTGGGAGCGGGAGTTTCCTGCTTTTATTACTGGGGCGTTTGTGCTCTACTGGGTTGCATTACTGATTCAATATGTTGGGGCAAACCTGATAGTTTGTTCATAATTCAATCTGATTAAACTTTTTTAAAAAAAACTTGTGCCATTGATTTGATATTTGTGAAATGGGCGAAAGAGACTTCTACACTATTTACTCAAGATAGTAAGAGATTCGAGCATTACTCTCCATCACTTACTTTCCCTCATTTTGGGCGAATCAACCTAGGGCAATGAGATAATTTAGAAGAATGAGAGGTTCCTTTTCATGATTCTCCTAGCATTCTAGATTAAATGCCACGAGTGTTTCCGAGCATCTTGTGGAGGATGCTATGATAGGAAGGCGTCGGGGAGCAATGCCCGGATTCCATACATACTTGAGACTTCGCTCTTTTCATGCTGCTACAGTAGCCTTGTTGGAGAAATTCGGGAATAAAAGTGAACACTGTACGGAGACGGGAACAAGATCAGAGTATTTGACAAATGTATAAATGCTTGATTGTATTTGAATCGCAATCAGGATTGTAACATCTAAAACTAAGCATAAACCTAACTCTACCCTAAAGTCTCAAACCGGAAAACCGAAGAGCCAATATACCTATCATTCCAATTCATTTATACTAACAAGAAACCACAAAAAGCATATGAGAAGACAAGAACAATGTCACGAACGATACGCTACGCTCGCCCACCACATGCCTTTTCTAATAATACTCGTCAATCCTGAATATATAACCGAAAAACGCCACGCCATGCTAACCATGTAAACCCATGCAGAAGAAATGATTGAAAAAGAAACAAGTCCGGAGTTTTATATAGCGTGGTGAGGGATGAAATCACGCTTTCCAGAACAGGCAGAAAAAAGTGCATTCTATATACCCTCCGTCGTATGTATGTGCATACGATGGCTTTGCAGGTTTTTTTTATAGTTTTGTTTTTGTTTTGGAAAACCCCCTCCCATATGCAAAATGATGCTGTGTTTGTGTTTTGTACTGGTATTGTATGCCGTGATGGATCTTCTCTTTCTATGTGACCTGTGGTCATCAATGATATCATCTCCTGGTAAAATTACCATCGCTATCACTTCTCTGATGGCCCGATTTGCCAGTATTAGTGGATTGCTGAGCAACCCATTCGAGTATAGCCTCGTAGCAAAGGACATATTGTCGAAGACTTTGGACCATACTCAATCGTTGACCTCTAAAGTCTTCGACCGTCTTCTCGATCAGATCCAAGTCTTGGTCGAATATCCAATCGCTGTCAACGCCGACAGCCTTCTTCTTCCCCTTGCCCATGTAATCGCCTTCGTTGGAAGTCATACCCTCCATGGGCGTTACTCCACTGGTGATCTCTTTGCGTTGGCGTTTCATCATATCGATTACGGAGTCGATGGTACAGAAAGTACCTGTGCGTCCACATCCGGCACTACAGTGAACGAGTATGGGCCGTGGAGCTTCATTCAATTCGGGGTCATCAGAGCGGGGCGAGGTGGTTGAGGAGGAAGCGGCTCGCTGCATCAGATTGGTGAGCTCCACAAGGCTCAAAAGTTGATCTGAACTTGCCGGCGCGCCAAAATCGGGCCAGGAAGAATAATGGACCTGGGTAATTTCTCGCATGGGAGAAAATGGCTGTCCAGAATGCGACAAGGTAAACTTTCGAACAATCGCATGTGGAGGTTCTTGGGGTGGTAGTGGGGGCGCGGCTTCTGCAGTAGTCGCGGCTCTTCTTCGACCGGTATCTTGTAGACGACCCACAGGGGAGCGGTGTTGTTTTCTTGGATCAAGAGATACTCTTCTCTCCGAAAGACCTCTTAGCTTTAGTGGACCCAGTTGCTGATTCTCCCAATATTGATGGCACTTTAGTCGCCCATCTTCTTTCTCCGCAGTAAGCATCACGATGACTCTGACGTCTTGATCCCAAACCACGCTCCAGAAGTCCTACCACTTATTAGCCAGGTATAATAAAAAATGGAAAAGCAAGACTTACTTCGAACGTCGCAGGAAGAGGCCCTTGCGATGCAATATACCTCTTATTACTCCGCGACGGATGAATGTGACTGGCGTTAACATAATCGCAGGCGCCTTCAGAGCGGTTTTGTAGTTTGACTCTGGCATGCTCAAAAGGCCAAATATTGTTGTACCGATTTTTACTGCCTTTCTCGATACCGGCAATTTGCACCTTTTTGGAATCTAGTGTCGGCGTCCCGTACGATACTTCGTGGGAAAGAGCCTTGGTCATCCTTGACTGCTCAGCAAGCTCCAGGCGTAAGAATTTGTCTGCAATTCTCTTGCCATGGTCCTCTTTTGCAGCAGCCTTTGAAAGCCACGATGGCAGCATCTTTTGTGTCGATTGGCTGAAACCCTCTGGCACCTTGACCTCTAATTGCCCCACACCATCTAATAAATCTGTATTTTGTCGGATATTGCCAAAGAAAGGATTCGCGGCGTTCTTGGTTGCTGGCATTTGGCAGCCGCCAGCGA
>LLCD01000474.1:0-18330 GCA_001414355.1 Hymenoscyphus salicellus
ATATATATACAGTTCCTTCCGAAGTAAAATCCTCTACTTCTTACTTTTTGGTCAAGTCATCAACTCGTTTCCTCTGGCTTGCCATTGGAGTCCACTTGAGTTGATTTCTAGACGGATTAAACCCTCGTGACTGGTAGCTTCCAAATAGACCATTTCAGACTTTCAATTGCTGATCACTACCAGTCTACATCCAGACCCTCCACAATGCTAAGCGAGTGTGGTCACAATCGCCAGGACAACCATAAAAGGGGCATACATACTCAAGTACAAGCAAATTAAATGGGTCTATTCCAAGCCAGAAGCAGTGTCAATGTGCCAAGATACCGCATTCGCTGACCACGAGACTTCAGGAATGCATTACCACCAGCAACCAAAAGCCACAAAACGCCACCACCTAACCGAACCCGGCCACTCGGTTACTGCTCTCAGTAACATACCATCGAGATCATATGACGCCTCTGAAAACAGAAGAGAGGGGCTTTCTATTTAACAAGTATGATCCGTCACGTTAAATTTCTTTCTTAACTTTTCCAACGTCATTGTTTTGACCCCCCTGGTCCTCGTTGCTACAGAAAGTCCTCCCCTTTCGCTTGTTAGCAGCAGATACACCCACACACACCAACTAGCTGCTTAAATACCAATCAATCAAAATAGGTACTGGAACAAAAGTCGTCTCCGTCCTCCTCCGCTTCTTCGAGCTTTGCTCCGCGGCCATCATCGCAGGCATCGTCGGCCATTTTATCTACCTAGTCATCCAAGGAGATGGCCACATCAACTCCAAACTTCTCTTTACAATCGCACTCGCTGCAATATCACTATTCTTCTCCGGCATCTTTATTTTCCCCGCTCGATGGAGATTCTGGGCCTTCCCTCTCGATTTCACAATCTTCGTCATGTGAATGGTATCCTTTGATCTGCTTGAAGATCTAGGAGGTGGACACACATGTACTGCGTACTGGCAGTGGTACTATTGGGGTAGTTATCGGACCTATCCCAACACCGTTGATGCGGCGATTGTCAAATAGGCTGGATGTAATCAGTGGAGGACTACCATGGCCTTCACCTTCTTGGGTGGAATTACTTGGTTGTTGAGTTCGGCACTTGTGAGTTTATCCCTAGAAGTCTTGAAAGATTCTTACTAATTGTGCATAGGGTATTATTGCTGTCGCTGCTCATGGAGATGAGAAGAGAGAAGGACATACCAAGGTTAAGAAGAATGAGCTAGTCGTTTATAGTACGGTTTAAGTCTGTGGACTCGCTATCTTTTCTGTGTCTTCTTTATTTGGGTTTGTGATATCCTTGGGTTGGCCGTGGAGTCTGGAGTTGAGCATTTGTTTTCGGATTCAGGCATAATAATACTTTGTAATAATCTTCAACTTTTGACTTCTAATATAACTCTTTCCTTGTCTTTACTCATCGGCTTATACGTATAATGCAGTGTTGAAGTGAGATATATCCATGTAGTTAGTGTTACTGACCATCCGAGGTGCAACAAAAGAAAAAGTGAGTCCTTCGGGTTTGTACCTGCTTATAGCTGAAAGGAATGTCAAAATTAACGCACAGTGTTTAGAACCAACTTTACTCCCTCTAAAGCTCTCTAACTTCAAGTTATCCTAGAAGGTTATAACAACTAGCGGTATTTGCTGTCGCGTCTTCTGTTTATCATAATGTAGTGAGGAACTCAAGATTTCGCTTTCTCGTTAGTGCTCGCTAGTTTTAACAAGTCGCCTTTAAGTATTACTAGGAAATAAGTAAAAAATCAGCCAAGTTCATTATTAACCTAACTTTTGATGTATACACTCCGAATGAGGTAGTAATCAAGTGTCATATACAGCTTCTAGGTGAGGAGGGTCCGAATGTGAACATCTCCTCGTTTATTTGCATTAAATAAATACCGAAATCATTACCACAAGAGAACCTCGGCATATTCATACAATTTTTTCCCCAATGTTTTTAGAAAGATAAGGCATGTATTTATTATTACTAAAGACGCTCTATAATTTGTAGCAAATTTCGTTGACGGAAATCATCATACCCTCTGTACTTCCGTATGTATCCACTCTTCACGATCCGTAGCTATCGTCGAGTCCAGAGTAGAATTCGGAAGAGCAGTGAGCTGTGACATCCATTCAGTTCCATTAAAAATCTGACTTTGATGCAGATTCAACTGGACATGTCCATGAGTTCGACCTCGACACCACCCGTCCAAAGGCATGAACTGAATTGCAGTCCCATTTTCGGTCGACGACCCAACATAGTAACCAGAAAATCTCTTATCGACTAGTGGGAGTTTACTTTGCTCCGCATCAGCTTTCGAGCCATATTTGTGGCCTGCCTGGTCGATGGCATTCAGGGTGGTCAAATATGTCCCTGTTTTGGCACAGGATTGGTCATAGATCGTTGGTATGGTGTTGAATCCACCACAGGCTGTTTTTTTCGTCTCAACACATGCTAATGTGAAGAGAATGAT
Organism: Hymenoscyphus salicellus; assembly: GCA_001414355.1. NCBI lineage: Eukaryota > Fungi > Ascomycota > Leotiomycetes > Helotiales > Helotiaceae > Hymenoscyphus > Hymenoscyphus salicellus. The sequence continues at coordinate 2,471 of LLCD01000474.1, forward strand.
CCAGATTGCAAAGACGGAGACGGTTTGGATCTTGTACCATGTTGATTGTATACACGGGATTATGACTGTGGTTTGTTGGTGTTTCCTACAGTAAAATCCAATAATGAGGAAAGTCGACATTGCGAGGTAAAATATTTGAGCGATTTGAAAGAAAGCTGTTATAGTGAGAACACTCGTAGTCCATGGCGCAATAAACCGAGTAGCCACACAAGCTATCATGAAGTTGCAGGATAGAAAGAATGTTCGGATGGCTCTTCCTCTCCAATTGTTGCTTGGGTGTGCCTCAAAGGGCGCTGTTTGGTTTGGATGAAGCATCATTGTTGACGATGCGGATATTGGGAATATCTGAGGCGATGAGAGATACTGTTTCTCTTCTTGGGACGCAATACTTCCATCCTCTATAATTTGCCGATCTGTTTCTTTTGAAGTTACATGGCTGTAACAGCCTTCTTCTGAGAGCCAGTATGCCGCTGGTAGTCGAAGTAATCCAAAAATCGTGAGAGGATAGAATATTGTGGCTATTGATACTTGCCAACCTCCTTGTGTGCCCTTTGCCAAATCGTAGATCGCTTGAAATCCTTGTGCTGTTATGATGACAGATTCGATGAAAGTTTTGGACATGATGTTGATGTGATTATGCAGTGGCATGCGTGTACACAGGGGCCTAGAAGGATGTTAGTACTCTCATTTTGTAACACAAATGACCATCTGAATGGCACATTGAATACATGCCCATGGCCAATTGCCCCCAGAAATCAAACGGTGATAAAAAAATTCTTACCTAGATTTCTCCATCATAAATTCCGAACCATCCCACTTCTCTCCATTCCAAAATCTAGTATTTGTTGCCCCCATATCGATTGCCTTCCACTGTTTCGCACGAGCCCGTCTTTCCGCAATGGCCATATACCTCCATATTATTGTCGTAGGATTATAAAACCCAATCATATCATGCCATCGTGGCTCTTTTCGATGAAGATATACTGCGACCGGCACACCAATAAAAATGTGAACTACGAGCGGAGCGAGACAAAGTGTGAATTGAGAAAGCCAATCACTTGGAGATATTTTCTCATCTGATGCTCTAGGACTGAGAGGGAAGAGAAAACCAATGCTTGGGTCGGGACGAGACATCGTTAATTGGGAAGTGTCTTTCGGGAGAAAACAACTCGAATTGTCAAAACCGCTAAAAAGAATATGGGGCTTGTACCTGACTTTGTATACATACTTAATTTAGGAGTTTGAACTTTAAATAAACTCGGTGATCCTGGCGTGTTTGATCGCTGTGAATGGCTAGGTGCAAGGCATCAGAATGTTAGGGTGCGGCTCAGCAGTCTGATCCCCATAAATCTTGCGCCTCAACTAACCAGGCGGATGCGACCAAGCCAATCATATCGGATAGGTCGTATTATAATTAGAATTTAGGTCATCAAACTATAGACCGATGGGTTACGTCGTATCTTTCTGTTGGTTATGAAACGATTTTTGAATTTGAGTTGCAGGGTGGTTTGAAACCTCGCTCCCAATGTCTTATGGCGGGATTTTTCAGTCTCGCGATGTTCTCCGGTTTTTAGCTTGTGTCAAGCCATAACGACCTCAAAACTAATCATCAAACATTTTCCAAAAGTCAACTCTTGTATTATGCAGAATGGGGAACAATGAAATCAAGACGACTTTCCAATTGAAGTCTTGAAGGTATTCCTCCGTAGAACCCCCTTTTCGATGAACAAAGCTTGGAAAGGAAGAAGAAAAATGGTTAATTCTAAAGTCCACGAATCAAAGCATACTTTTCCTGGCGTTCGCCTTGGGACTTCTCGATTCATTCTTCCTCGTTGTCCTAACCAATGTTAACTCTTACTCAAGTTCAAGCCTCCCTCTTTGGAACTAAATCCACAAAGCACATCAAAGCCTCATATCAAATTCTCTATTTCTATCCCAAAAAATGTACAACCCCCATCTCACCAATTAAAGCTCTCCTCAAAATACTCCACATTTCCATACCCCCTCCCCAACATCCCCACAACACCCCTCCTCGCCTCATCAGCCATCATCCCCGGTCCACAAGCAACAACAGCCAAACCTCCCCCCCCAGAATCCATCACCGCTTCCTCGACTCCTTGAAATACATCCGGTCGTCCGCTTTGAACTCTCAATCCGAGATCGTCTTTATCCTGGACCCCAACCCCGTCGTGAATATCATCGTTAGTTTGTGTGATATAAGCTTCTAAACTTAATTTCTCGTGACCGACTGCGTCGCGGAAATCGCGGTGTATGGCATCGGTTAAGAATTTATGCTCGCGTACTGCCCAGATGATTTTTATAGATACTGTGGTTGGAGATTCGAGAAGGGTGGTTAGGTAGGAAAGAGGGACAGCGATACCGGTTCCGCCTACGATGAAGAGGATGTTTGGGTATGTGTGGAAGGGTTGTGTTTCGCCGTATGGACCATCGATGAGCATCCGTATTGGGGAGGAGTTTGCGGATTTTAAGAGGCGGGAGGTGAAACCGTTGTAGGGACGGATTATGAAGATTATTGATGACGCTGGGGGTTCGGAGGTCGAGAGGAGGGTTTGGAATTCCGAATCTGAGGAGTTGTGTCGGGAGAGATTGGGAGTTGGGGAGCGGGAGGGGGGTGTGATTGTTCCGAGAGAAGAGGGGGAACTTGAGGGTTGGTGGGAGGTGGAGTAACTTAGTGTGAAAGGGTGACTTTCCCATATCCTGTCGTTAAGAGAGGTTATGAAGTAGAATGTTCCGGGGAGGGGTTTGATGAAAGAAGTTGTGTGCGGGATAGCGAGATGAATGATGTTGGATGTTGGGTCGTAGATTACTTGTGCTTTTGTGTTCCAAAATCTTAGGTTGAAGAGGAGAATCCGAAGGACTCGGAGGAGACGATCGAATATCCAGATGAATATACAAGGCCAGAGGAAGCCGTTCCATGCCCCGTTGAAGATTTCCACGTGGCTGAATGTGTTAGGGTGAAATAAAAGGGGAAGAGGAAAAACTTACTACCACATTGTTGCTATTACTAGCACTGAGAGGATGATGTGTAGAATGAGAAAAAATTCGTAGAATTTCCGACGTAATGGGTAGACTGAGAAGCCGCATATGGCAACCATGAATATCGTCGCCTATACCATGTTAGAGAGAATCGAGGTTCAAGGGGAGAGATAAACCAACCAAGACGCCAGCAACAAACCACCTATTGTCATAGTAAGCTGCGTATAATTTCCATGCTTCCGATAATGTCCCTCCTGTTTAAAGTTAGAACTGAGCAGACTGAGGAAAGGAAGCCGACTAGAAGTGACTTACTCTCAAATATTAGGACAGTATAAGCAACAGAATGTACAACAGCTTGAACCGTAGCAACTCTAGCAACCCATCGATGAAAATTATTATAAGTGGCAAAATCCCAACCGGTCAACCAAAGTAGAGTGTTATTTCTGATTCCAAACGCCCAAATGAGAGCTAGATTTGCCGTTGAGATGATTCCAGTTCTATCGGCTACGTATCTCCACATTTGAGTTGATATATGTGGCCAACTAATGGTATTAGTTGATTTCGTTCCAAGATGAGTAATAGAGGAGGAACGTACTATAAATTATCTTCAAAAACACGATAGCTGATTGAGCAAAGAAGGATGTTCATTATTATGAAAGCTGCGATTGTGAGACTCTGAATGCGTGTCGGTATTGTACTCCATCCTTTTGCTTGAGCATGAGTGAAGCCAAAGGTTGCTGGTACAGTAACATATCTTTTTAATAACGTGTTAGGATAAGATGATTTCGTTCCAACGGAATTTTCGGAGTGAGGGTCACTTGGTACAGCTTGCCATTGTCGTTTTCGATTCATAGAACCAAGTGAGAATCGTAATAAGCGAGTAGATAATCCGATAGCGATAACTATAACCCAGAAGTAATACATAGCGAAGCCATATGTGATATGAAGTTTCCCTTCGAAAAATGCAGCATCCTCGGAACGAAGTTAGCAAACTAGAGATAGAATAGGTATAAAACTTACCAAAGTACCCCAAGCTAACCCATAAAGTTTTTCCGACGGAACAAGAACCTCATTATAAATCCTCGGCCCCATTCTAGACATATCTCCCGCCTCCAAATGCCTCAGCTTCTCAATCACCTCATCCGTAAACCCCTCAATAATCCCATACGGCGGCACCGTCGCATTCGAAAAATTCCGACATTCCTCATTCACACCCTCAACCCCCATCTCCCGTTCTTCATCCGTGCAAAACAAACGATTGCAGAGATACAAAGACTTGTACTCAAGTTCATTCCCACATGGCGCCCAGGAATTTCCGGTTCTCGGATTTGTGCCATTAAATCGGACACCACGAAGGATTTGTTGACAAGCGACGAAGCAGAAATCGTCTCTTGTGAGATCGGCTCGCGCTGATGCTAGGAAGATGTAACATGTGAGAATGTAGAATAAACTGAATAAGAGCATGGTTGAAACCAATCCGTGACCATGCCACCGGTACGTCACACAAGATGCTGAGATCTTATCTGATCCGAAGATTTGAAAATTCAGAAAGCGGTGACGGTGCTTAGCGATCCCATCTTTGGGATTGGTGGCAGAAAGGGGAACGATTTCCGGAGTAACTATTTTGTTTTGGAAAGAGACTTGATTCTAAATTTTGTTTGAGAGGCTCAAGACTTATGACGTCTGATTTACCCTTTGCTAGTTTCGTTGCAGCATTTTGTTGTTTGGATTCACGTGACTAGCACTGGATGACACGTGCGGTATTTTCACAACCTCCAACATTCCAACCAGCAAAACGCGATATGGAGGATTTATACATTTCTTCAGAGTACGAGCTTAGCGTCTATATCAAGTCGCGAATTCAAGTCGTCAAGTTCGAAATGATCATCTCCTTATCCCAGTAGATAGCAGCGACAGCAAAGATTCCCGTTGCCGCTCGTTTTCCTAACTATGTTATATAATAAAAGAGAATTGTTTTAAATATATAGGTTAACATTTTAAATCGTTCCAAAGTCCTACAGCAATTAACTTAGACGGTCTAAAATAAAAAATTAGAGCAATGATATGTAGGCAGGTACGAGTCTGAAATTTACTTCCGCTTTCAGGTTATACTCGCTGTTTCCATTCCATCTGCAATTCTCGTCTTGCTCTTTCTTACACTTACCTCAGTCTACGTATTTTACCCCAAACTCCACATATAACAATTCTGTTCCGTTGGGCAACCTTACGCATCCAAATGAAAATGAAAAGAAAGGGAAAAAAAGGTATCACAAAAACCACCAAAACTCGAGGAGAATAAAACTTCCATTCATACAATTTTATGACTAAAAACAAAAAATGATAAGGAAGAAAACAAGTATCAGCCTGGGAATATCCACTCAAGTCCAGCAGCACCTAAACTTTCCCAAGGGGGAAAAAAGAAACAGAAAAGGACAAAGCAACAGACTCCTTCTAGATCCTCCCCCCCAGCCCAAACCCTAAATCAAAAACACCCACCAGCCCATCCTCCTTCAAAAAGAAAAAAAGACCGTCCATTGTGCTTCTTTTGTTTTCATAGATTCTGTTCTGCTCAAGTCATTACCACCTCCATCCCGTTCCAATTATCAGTACATTATCGGCTTCTCATCCCTCAATACTCATTCTCAAGCTTATGCAGCCATAGTCTCCTGACGTCCCCGAGTCTCCCCGTTAATAGTGCTATCATGAATACTCGTTCCAACCTCCTCCTCATCTTCCTCCTCGTCCTCGTACTCGTCACCCTTGTGTGCGCTGGCTGGGACCCACAATCCAGACTCGCGATCATTAAGAGGCTGGTCTTGACCCGAGAGATCATGACCCTCCCCATTATTCCTCTGCGCCCGCCTACGTTGACTCAAAGTCCTAGCTCGGACACTCAACTTCGAACTCACCGCCGCATTAGCAGTAACCCAGTTCGTAAGGGCATCCTCGCAATCCTGGATGATCGCCTTGGAAGCCTCATATCCATCGTAGGCCGCACGCGTCTCACCAGGTGTGACAGGTGTATCGTCAACCAACTCGAGGAGATGTTTTCCGTAACCGGCGATGATGGCAAGTTTCTCGCAGTGTTCGCGGAGAGCATCGAATTGGTAGGTGTAAGCAGCCTTTAGCTTCTCACGGGTAATGTTGGAGAGTTGGGCTTCAGCGACAAGGGACTCAGCTTCGGCGCGGACAAGTTCTTGTTCGAGGACGACGATTTTAGGGGAGTTTGGTTCCTTGTATTTCAGTTGGGCGATCTGGTCGGTGATTTTTTGTTTACGATCTCGGCTGGGTTGGACGGAAGCCTCGATATTTCGGATACTCTTGATGGTGACACGATATTGATCGTAACGATCGACATACTGATCCTCAAGCTCGCCAATCTCGTAGAGCAAGACGCCAAGTTTGTCTGTGACGTCAGAAACATCGTCGTCGCATGCCTCTCCCCAAATAGATAGTTGTTGCTAGTCTTGTCAATTCTTTATTCCATATGCGCCGGATTGGATACCTTACAGCAACCTCCATGCGCTCGCGTCCGACCAGTTCCATGCTACGCATAACGTTCTTCTCCATCTTGACTAGTTGAGTGAGCTTCTTTGCGAGGTCCGGGCCGAATTGACCGGCAGCTTGCTTGCGGAGAGCATGGCCTGCGTAGTAATGTTAGCGTATGCACCATAATCAACATCTCCCGATTCAGCTGCCTCTCGCGATTTTGAAGGCGGCCGATTGTGCCGGCGGTGCGCAAACCTCCGAAGTGCACCAAAGAACAGGGAATAGCCTCAAGAACAGCCAACACAATCATCCTTATGAGCCTGGAGTTCTGATGCCATTCGCAATCGTCTTGTGTACTCGTATGTGTTTGCTGAGGCGAAAGACGGCATATCGACACGTCATAAAAAAATGAACACTAACCAATTCCGCCCTTGCCAAAAAGTCTGCCAGACTTGGTACTCGACGATGGTGGAGGGGGGTTTTGAAGTTGCGAGGCCTGGAGAATACAAGTTAGAATATGAAGCTAGCTTGAAATGCGCGCGACGAGGGGAAGACGTACGGTAGGAGCCCTCGACTGTCGCATAGAATATGTGCGATGCATGATTGCGGTGGTAGAGATTTCAGTTGTAGTAGTACCTTCGTTGATTTGATTTACTGCAGTTGGTGAATTTTTTGATATCTCAGTTGCAGATCGGTTGTTTGGAGTGTTGTTTATGGTAGAAAGAGCAGAGGGCGATCAGTTTGTTGATGAGTGTTGCAGAGGAGAGGAAGATGGTGACGTATGAGGCGGGCTAAGAAAGTTGCCACGCTAATCCCAAACCGGCTACTACCAAAAAGACTTCAGCAAATCAGACCACCAAATTCACAGCCCTCCAAACTCTCACAGGCTCTCTCGCAAGCAAACTCCTTGGGCTTCTTTTGGTCCATCTTCAAAAGACCCTTAATGAGACACATAACAGACGCACAGAAATTATTACCCCATAGTATCTACCCGCAACCCAGATTTATTAAAATCGATCGTCTCTGGGATGGCCACGAAAACAAGTTATGAGATAACCGAATAAGATCAACAAGCTTAGCAGGCTGGGCCGTGAATAACCCTGGGATACATGGAAAATCACTTTACTTGTTTCTTCTCAATATAAAATTCTAATTCGACAAACCCCTTGTTGCAACCACTCGGGAATAATCAACAAACACACGAACCTTCGAAAATCGACGTCATGTACCTTCGACAACTGATTCAGTACCCAACGCCCACCCAAGAAACACCTGGAAATTTTCAACGCCCAGGCCCTCGGCCCTCCCCAGTTCCATGCCATGGAGCCCAACCTAAAACTTAACCACCCAGCTTGCATGCTTCCGAGTTCAGGTCCTCGAACTCACGATCCGGTTTCATTAGTGTGCTGTGTGGCTGCGCTAGGATGGGGTTGTGCGTCAGTAACCTCAAGGTACCTGCGTCGTTAGTAAACAAATGATTTGAAGGCTGATGAGATTGTTTGGTCCGAGGAGAAATTTTGAAGCTTGCTCGAGTTGCTCCATGCTCCAGCTCCATCTTGTCAGGTGAGTGAGGGAAGGAACGACTTTCATATCAAAGTTGGGATTCGGCAGGAGCGAGTTGAGTGACAATGTCAAGTTAAGGAAAGAGCGACCTCGAGGACCTGTCTCGCGAGTGACATCCTGACCCAGGGGGATCTGAAGTTAGGGAAAGAACGACCTTGAAGAATTCTAGCAAATGACCAAGTCACGCCTTCCAATTCTGAACGCCTGCACTCGTCGTCGTCGAACGAGGTGATGGTCCGTTCCTTCCTTCTTCGTTACAACTCATCCAAGTTCAACATCCAGAAAAATCAAGAGGAAACGAAAACGGACACACAAAAATTAATATATCCCAAAGAGCTTAAGTAATTTGTGATAAAAAGGTCCAAGGTCCCCTCCATATATTCCTATCCAATCCCCTCCACTCCCACCATCCATCCGTGCCCAGTCCATCTTATACCCTCTTGGCTTGCCCCCTTTCCATTCCTTTTCCTTCCCCTCCCCTAGCATATAAATACACCCCATCCCCCACCCATCCAACCCCAGAGCCATAGATACCAATACCGTACAATTACATTCTATTAAAAAGAGCTTTTTCCAACAAAAACAATCCTCCATTCATAAATGCATTCGTCGAGTAAATTTTTTTGCGAAGAAAAATCCCACCAAAACAAAAATAGCCAATCCAAAAAACAACAAAAGTGTAGTATAGAGAAGAGTTTGTTAAAACATCCAATCCCTAAATAAAGCGAAAAAGAGAAACAAAGGGTATCGAGAGCAAAAATAAGGAAGAAAAAATGAACACACAACATAACCAAAAAAAAGTAAATAGGTATCAGAGAAACGAGACGGGAAAAAACAAACAGTACGAGCGGTAAATACAAGAGGGTATCGTCGTAAAAGTCGCAGTGCTGCAGTGCGTAGATAAACAAAATGCTAACTGGCTAATTCGCGCGCTCACTCATGGGCTTTTGGTTTGGTGTGCTCGTTCGTGATGGATATATGGTATATGATGTGGCGTAATATGTGCATGGCTGATGATATACATCCGGAATGCCGTTAATGTTTGCGATGGTATATTCCTTCGAGATGGTGTTGTTGTGTAGTTGATATGGACAGGACCCGATCATCATCATGACGGCCAATAAATTTGCCATCTCGTCGTGATGCTTGGGTGGACCTCTGCTCCCGCTCGGAGAAGGATATGCTTAATCTTCGTCAAGCGATTACTCTTATCAACAAGTCTGGTCTTGACTCTACTGTCTCCTGTAACATGCGTGACTTTGATACTCGCAACCGTATCGTCAATCTTCGCAAGCACAGCACCAAGTACAGAAACAGAATGTCCCTTCGGGCCCCTCGAACAAGCATTCACCATGCTCCTTCTCCTACTCGGCTCCTCCAAATCAAGAACATACTGCAACAACTCATCCAGTCCTCTTACAGCAATATTATGCACAAGGCTATTTCCCTCACGATCAAGAACATGAAGGATCTCCCTCAACGTTCGATCATGAGGCGGGATCAAAACCTTCAGCAGCTGAGCAGTTTGAGCAGGCGACTCAGGAGTCATCTCAGGATCATTATTACATCTCTCCTGCGTAACGAGAGCATGCGCGGCCGTCATCCCACTCTCATCCGGTCCATTGCGATCCCGTCCAAACTTGCACGCGCAAATCATCTGATCAAGATAAGAATTCGAGTGAGAGTTAGTCTGTTGACAGATCCGACATTCGAAGAAATTCCCCATCAGATAAGAAGTACCTCTCGCTCCGCGTGCAATATCGTGGAAGCCGTAAAGATTACGATCCCCATGTTGCGTGTTGTCGCCTGAGGATTGATAGAGTTCTGTATCTGTGATTCCGGCTTGGAGACGGACGTATTCGGCTGTGGATTTCATTTTCACTTCGGCTGCTGCTCGCTTCATGAGCATGATTGCGTTTCGACCCGAGGTGTCGAAGGTACGGAGTTGATGGTGTTCGTATGGGAAGACTTTCAGAATTTTCGTATACATTGATATCTCTAAAGGTCTCCGTAGAAGATAATGCATCGGTGTTCGACCCTTGATATCGCGTTGTGTCAACAAAAGACCCTTTGGATGTTCCCTCGCTTTAAACCATTCCAAGAATCCAATCAGATCATCATCCAAATCCTGGGGATCGAGAACATGAAGTGGATTCTGGCCAAAGACATTTTGTCGACAACTGATATCGGTCATCGGCTGTGTAAAATACTCCATACTCACACCCGCCGCCATGAGAAAATGTAACGAGTGGTTACCCGCGAAATCCGGTTTGCATTCGTTGCTTAAGCTCATCATGGCCGAGGCGAAGGTTTGTAGGTCCAAACTGCGGGCTTGTAACATTAGTGCGTGCCATTGTGAGAAGCCACAGATTTGACAGCTTGAAAAGGGAATATTCCATCTAAGTTGACTATGATCTTTTCCACAAGGAATAACGCGAAGCTCGTTATTCCAGCAGCCATACCTGTAGTCATGTTTTGGTGGTTTTAACGGAAGGCGCCCTTGGAAGGTCGGGGGCATTGAAACCTGACTGCCCGAACTCAATGATGAGTTGAATGTCGATATGGAGAAGCGAGGGTTTGAGAATGTATCATCTTGGTTAGTATAGTACGACTGTGCACTTCCAGATGACCATGTTGCACTGCTTGCAGTCGTTGAAATCGACATTTGATCCGAGTCTCGAACATTACGTTGTCGATTCGTGGAAAACAAGAAGTCTTGCGGTACGCTATATGGTGGTCGTTGCGGAACTTGTGGTAAAGGCGGTAATGGGGTATTAGGATGTGGTTGGAGAGGTCGAATGGGTAGTCTCGAGGAAGTTGTCGACAAGGGGGAGGAGGTGGTTTGATAGTTTGAAGAGTCTGAAACCAATGCAAAGAGCTCCCGTACGGCTTGTTCCCGCTCACATCGGTCGACTGGCAGATGCCAGTCCTTGTATCGATTGGCGTACGTCTTGTAACTAAACACCAGCGTAAGATATTGTCCCGGAGGGGTGTTGCAGTACTCACCAGTAGTCCAGTTTCTGCTTCATGTAGTCTCGAATCTGTGGGAAACTAATCATGGTCATGTAGAGTCGAACCAATTCACACTGGTGCACCAATTCCCAATTCTTGTTCGCCCTCTCATGGTTTGGGTCGCGATGCATCAATATCCTCTGGCATTGTTCCTCGGATAGGGAGAAGCATTGTTCTCTCGTTGGCAATGGCGGGCTTGGTGGGTTGGGAGTCGCCATGACGGACGAACCAACGGGGAATGTACGTGAATTCCGAGCTGATAGGTCCTCCCTGATCGTTCCATTCGTCGGAACGATAAGTTCTTCGACCAAGCTAACAAGACCGCACGAAAGAAGAGCGTGGATGTTGCTGGCTCTGGCGTCGCGCTACAAAAGTCTTTGGATGGGTCGTCGCGTCGCAATTATTCTGCGACCGTCGTCTCGTCCCTTCTAATGCGGAATCGGACTCGCTCTCTGGGAGGATTCGTGGTGCGGTGGTTCTGTGCGGGGATTGGCAGGCTGCAGAACGGCTTCGGCTGCTTGCGCTGGCGCTCACAGGCGCAGTGAGGAGGCCGATTGTCAACGAGGTTGAACAATGGGAGGTTCTGTTTAGGAAGACAAAAGATGCGGTCGAGGAAGCCAAGTTGTAGGGACGGCATCAGTAAGAGAACGATCGACGGGGCTCGAAACGGACTCGATCGAGTGAGAGCAGCAAGCTTGGCTTGGAAGGGGAAGGGGAGGCCAACTCAGGGAGTAGAGTAGCGAACGGGTGCGGGAATGGGAGTAAGTCATTAATGAAGAAATTTCGAGCCTGGCTGGCCGGCTTGGGGGGTGCTTTGCTTGCTGGGTTCCATTTGGGTGTGCTTGCTGCCGTCCAGTGTGTCCACTGTCCACCACAGTCCACCACAGTCCATTGGGGGTGTCGGGCCCTGGATGAACTGGTTATTGGACTCAGTGGGGTTCAGGGTTGATGAGTGGAGGTCATAGGAGTGGTGGAGTTCCTCTTTTATCCCGGTCTATCGTTTGCTCAACCCCTGATCACACCTTCTTGGAGCGGTTCCTGCATAACATTTTAAGCCTTTGAGCCTACTTTACCCTCATCTGCTGCTCTCTGGCGCGTTGGGCGATGGGAAGTCAAAAATGACCAGTTGGCCACCCGGGGTCTGTTGTGCTGGGCTGGATGGAGGCAAGAGAAGCTTCTGCCCCGGCTGCGGGGGGGGGGTAAAAGCAAGTTGTATTCTGGTGGCGTCGGCAGCGGCAGGTGCAGGCAAGAGGTGCAGCAGCACGAAGGAGAGGATCCCTAAAGATCTGAGGAGAAGGATGGCGAGGACGCAAGCCCACTGGATACCGAGCCGAGTGTGTTCAGGGGAGGGCCTGTGTGGGGCCTGTCGAAGACAGCTGTTGCTGGTGAGGGTTTGATCCTCTGGCTGGGGAGGTGCATGAGCCTTTGAGCCGGCTGGAAGTTCTTGGTTCTTTCTGGATTCTGCGCAGGAGGGTAGAGGCCCTAAAAGCGTACGCGGTATGGCGAGCGAACTGTACGCTCATCGAAATGTGATAGGGTTAAACTGACGAGGCCATTACACCTTTCATAGTAAGAGGCTAATTCTCCTGCCATCTAATTGTCCATCAGTGAGATTTTGTGAGATCCATCGTCTCTCCCAACAACTGAAGAAGCTCGTCGTTCCTCGTGAATAATTGCGGGTTGAATTCAGGCAGAGGCCACAGAGTGCTCGGTCTTCGTTCCAATGCACATTGGCAACGCGGGTGCCCGCTGTCAATATCTGTCATGCCCACTTTCACACGCTACGACGTGCACCCAGACCTCAACCCGGTCAGTGCGAGCCTGGAGGGCAAACTCCTGAGTTTTGACTCCTGAGACCTCGGACGAGATTCGTATGAGCTTGAGATTGAGATTGAGATTCGAGGTTCGCGAGCGGTGTATAGAGTAGATCCGACGTTGTGGAATCAAACATGTACTCCATACTTGAGTCCCGATGTTCTTCTTCCTGGCAAACATTTGGATTCTGACAGATTGACCCAATGGCCCTCTATTACACAGCGGCAGTACTACCTGGATCCTGCAGCTGTGCAACAAAGTGCAACGGTGTAATGGTACATCCCAAATTCATTCCAATGGTGTCACTATAGCTCGTGGTGTGCAAGTCCAGGCTATGCCGGGCAGCTAGTTCCGAGTCCCGCGAGTTTGCCGTCGAAGAACTGGCTTGTTCGGCTTGTACTCCGTACCTTGTAAGGCAGAATATCGTCGATTTTTGAATCCTGACTCGGAATAACTTTAGATGAATCGTCAGTACCGATGGTACCCTCTCTTTTTCATTAATTCATTAATATGATTCGCTGTTTCTAATCACAATCAATATTTGTTGCGTTCGCTTGTCAAGTCCGACGAGTCGGCGACATCCTTAATGCCTGTTAAACTAATCTGGCAGCATACCGTTCCTTGTTCCTTGCCTTAAAACCCTTGACCCTAAACCATGTCGTCTCCGCGCCGCTCGTTCTTCGTTCAGAGGCACGAGCACGAAGTTCAACCGTTGAATATTCAAGTCGCAACGATCAAGACTCGGTCCATGAGATGAACAGAACACAGACTCCCGCAACCCACCCCGCCATATCGAAACTCAAAACGCTCGCCGTTGACCCTGCATGACTGTAAGAAGAAGGCAATAAGAATAAGGGTTTGAATTCGAGCCGAAAAGAAGCAATCTGCATGCCACCAAGTCGGAGCCGAGAAAACTGGGAAATTATGTATCATATCAAGTATGAATAGACGAAGGAATACATTTTTCGTTTCAAGCAACCCCTAGAAAAAATACAGTCCCGGTAAGAAGGGTACGTGAAAGCACTCGTTCACAATATCTTTGAACCGTTCGTAGAAATGAAATGAAACTCTTGAAAAAAGAAACAGTGAACAATATGGAGACAAATCAATGTCTCAACAGAATCTCTAAGAAGTAAAGTGTTACTTGTGTCACTCGAATCGTAAGGAGAATACACTTGCGCGGTATCGATAGCTGACCTAGCAAGTTTGAATCAGGTTTGGATCTTCAGCATCTCCTGCAGATTTGACGGGACGGAGCAGTCCCCTCCTTTGAATCCATGGGTTATAGACCAACGAGCCGAGTTCCCCACTGGGGATGACTGGCCAGGGTTTACGGGAGATGATGATCAACGAACACCGGCATTCGAGGACCGTGTGTTTAAATGGAGTCGTAATGCTGGTCCGAGTGGTCTGTTGTTAGTCAGAAGTTTAGAAGTTATATGTCGATAAAAGTCCTTCCCAACAGCCTGGTAGGATTGTTGACATCGCCAGGAACCAAGAATCAGACCTTCCACGTCTTCTGGAACACATGGCTTCCCGCACAACGCGCCTGCTTCTGCCTTCTGCGGCTTACGGTACGGTTGGCCACAGAACGTGCCGCCTTCCATTCAGCTTCCAATGTTCCTTCGAAGCAACATGTCATATCCCTTGCGCAGAAGACTGAGATATCAGGCTCAAGACACGGGAACCTGGCAGCCATGCAAAGGTTGCATTTCGTAAGATGGATGACCAGGTAAAAACATCAGAGCTGAGGAAAACACCGAAAGCAAAAAGCACGACGCAGGAGCAGAAAGCAGCAAACTGAAATTTGTGCGACACGCACCAACAAGCAAGTGTTTGAAACTCGAAATAGGCAATATTAATATGCCCGAGAAACGGGAAGAACGGACCAAATGCTTCATCTTGCTTATCATGTGCGAGAACGGCTTTGAAATCGGCTGACAGACTCACAACACTGCTGCTTTGATCTCGCTGCAGCCCTTTCCTTTCGCTGAAACAGAAAAGCGAAGGTCTTCGCGAAGGCATTGTGGATAAATGCAGCCAATGCAGTCATAATCCGGCTGATATATGGTAGAATGGCGACTGGGTGGGTGCTGTGCCTCTCCTTCTGCCTCAATTCGTTCCAATGCCACGAGTGACCCTTGATTGCACAGACGGAAGTGCCGTCAAAAAATGATGAAACAGCCTGCATCTGCTTGCTGCCCCTCCCCTCTTCTCCCCTCTCCACATGAGTTGTGACCAACATGATATTTGCGTTGTGAACTGGTGGACGAAGTGTCACGAATTAGACTTAAAACACTACTCTGAGCCCTGTGCTATCGATGTCAATTTTTGGCGGGATTGAGGGGAATGGTGGAGGTGGTTGTTCCATAAGGCGTGGTCGGCGGGGAAGGCGAAGGCGATGTGGTTGTAGAGTTCGTATGCACCATCGCTACTACTCTCCCTGCCTCGAAAGAAGAACCATGAGGGCAATTGAGAGGATAATTTCCGGCCCTTTGTATGGTTCGCTACAAAACCAATGGTTCTTGCGCTCTCGCGTTCACTCCGACTAGAATGGAATGGAAAGCTATCTACGAGCCAGGTAGCCGTCATCACTACGAGTTGGAGTATTGGTATCGCAGTCGGTAATCTGCGAGGATCGACTGACTACCTAGAAAACAATGTTAGAAGAGAGGGTTGTCTATTTATGGGTTGATATGCGATGTCACCCCAACAGTACACGATTGATCGTCTCCGATGGTTATTGTGGTCTGTTGATCGCATAAGAATTCGGGCCAAACAAATCTGTACAATTCTGTAACAAGTTTCCTGGTGTCGAGGTCGCAGAAAACTAGTGCAGAGAACCTAGTTTGTCTCCGTAGGTATGGAAGGGGGTTTCAAGTGGAACTCGTCCAGCCCCTTTCGTAGTTTGGTTGGTCGGAACGCTTGCGTTCCATTTACTTACTTTCTGCTTAGTCATCTACTGTGGTCCAGAAATGTCACAC
>LLCD01000475.1:0-18304 GCA_001414355.1 Hymenoscyphus salicellus
GGGATACTATTACCAAGCCTAACTGAATGGTCTCAATCTGTAGAGATCAATAGGGTCGCTTAAAATAACGAGAGCTATGCCTTAGAACATAATATGAATATAGGAACTAATTAGCGATTGAGCACTCCATGCACTACCCCAAGCTGCAAGATGCTCGAGGAAGATATTCGTAACTCCATAAAAGAAAATCATGAAGCTTTCCACAAATTCGGCCGAAACTCTGCGGTCTTTTTTTGGTGTTGTCGTATTCCATGCCTATTCGCCTATTAGAGAACTGTACATATCCAGGATATGCGGTCTACTCACCCAACCGATTTCTGCAAAACAGCCAGCCCAGCGTCCTAATGATACTATCCCAAACCAGAAAAAAACGGAACCTTTGATAAAATGGGCAAGCCCACTGAAGATTTCGGATCCCATCTAAAAAGGAGTTAGTCATTGTACATCCAAAAGAAATGCATATAGCTTACGAAGAACCCTCCATACGTAACCCACCCAGTGAGAAAAGTGGCCCAGCCAAGGAGCAGGATCAATCGATCAACCGCATCATAACAAAATTGGAAAATGCGCAGAACTTTCGAGGACAGCAGACCCGGAACTTTTCTCGACAAGAATTGGTGTACCCGACCCCCAAGTAACAACTTTGTTTTCTCCTCAAAATATTCTTCTTCTTGTTCCTGCTGAATGGGAGAATTTGGTGTTGCGCTACTTGTCGAAGCAATTGACTGGCTTCTCAAAGATTCAGTATTTGGTTCTGTCCCTTGTCCACTGTCGCTGGAAAATCGATAGGTCTCTTCCCGTCTAATTTCATGCATGCGCTGATGTTCTGCCATGACTTCCGCGGAAATCGGAATAAATGGACCTCTCTCCTCGTTATGCTCAATTTCCTTTTTTCCTGCATATAGAGTTACAACTCCCATCAGCACTTGCGCGCTGACCACCCAAGTTATGGTCCATCCTAGCTTGTGGTGCGCATTGTTTGGGTATAAATCGGGTGTGCTCGCATTGTAGATGGTCGCTAGGAAAACTGCAAGAGCATTGATCGCGAGGAATAAGAGTTGGGTAGGGAGTCTATATCTCGATCGAGCAATGGAAATCATAACACCTAGAAATCCAGTCAGTCCTTTTCAACCCTCGGAAAGCAGCAATGATTTTTCAAACAACTTACCAATCGGCAGAACAAAAACCCAAGCAAGTGTCATAAGCACAATATGCGCAGCCATAACCCCAGAGTGCTCCCCATACTGGAAATAAGTCTGCAAATCCGAAGTAGTTTCTGGAGAAGTGGTTGCTAACACAGGGCGCGAGACTTCAGATCCTCCCATTTCCATATTTCCACCTTTAGCATGATCGTGTGCATTTGCTAAGGAGGCAAGACCCCATAGCAGGGTAATGGCATTCGCGACAAGTTTTGCCGGCCTTTTCTGCATATGTTATGGTTTTTGTCGCAAAGGAGTAGAGAGGGAAGTGACGAAGGAGGAAGCTGGGCGAAGCTTGGCGGTGGGGTGTTGGAATGCAAGCAGTGATATAGAGCTCGTATCGTATGATTTTCCACGTCTGTTTCAACTGTGTTCGAAACAATGAGTTGAATCTTTTTAGGAAATTAGGCTTATATGTAAGTCAAGTACTTTTCAAGTACTGCAAACAACTTGTGAAGTACCGTCCTTGTACTGGTCCCGGATTCGTTCTCGTTCTTGGTATCTTACTTGTAGAAATGGCACCCAGGCCAAAAGTATATGAGAGGATACGAGTCGAACAGTCGATGTTCTATGTTCTATGTCCTATAGAGTAAAGCGATGCTCGCCGGGGGTAGCTCCGGTGCAGGTATAGGTGGTTTGTAAGATAGTCCGCCAAGGTAAAATAATCAGAGAAGCAATAGATCAATCGACGACCGGCTCCGGGTGAGACGCATATCTATGTACTCCAGCAGCAATACTAAGAAATGCAAGATGTGATGCAGGATGCAACAAAGACATCTGAGTCAAGGCATGGCTTTCCCCACCATGAAGGGCAACCTGGAACAATTCGGAGATAATTCGTACAGCCTTTGAGGCTTTGAGCGTCAACAAACTATTCCATGTTGAGTAACAAATGTCACGTCAGCAACTGCCGTCATTGAAAGAGTTGGTGAGTCTGCTGACGCGTAGTGATGCCATGTACTTTCATAAGCAACGGATCCATGAATCCTCAAACGCCCAACCTCTGGGAAAGTAGTGTTGTTTCCCCAGGCATTAATAATTCTACTTGCCCGTTTTTCTGCATGCAAGGCTGAACCGCACATTGGCGTTTGAACAGCAAGACTTCTTACTGGTTGGCCAAGCAAACCCTTGCTCCCGCACATGTTGTCTTACCCTTCGGGATTCTCGGATCTGATGCAACTTTTCTGAATGCCCTCAGTTTGATATGAAAATTGAGCGTTCCTCCTGATATACTAACAACAACCAGTGCAGAACTAGCTTGAGTTGGGTCCATAGCTGACCCGCTATCAATGGAACAATAGACAAGAGAAAATTCGATCTCGATCGGATTTCTCGGCAGCCAACGGGAAAAAGCCAAAAAAGCGAAAAACCGGTGCCTGGATACTCGGCGACCGTGGACACCGCACGAGAACATTACTAAATGAAGAGCGAGAGATATCCGGTGCCGAAACATCCCTTCTTCGATATGAGGCATGACGCTGAGCGCATGCTCTACGAGCGATAGTTTCTTGGATGCGTGTACACAGCCTACATGCGGATGTCACGAGTACTTAAGTTATCAATGAGTTCTCTGCAGGAGAACGCCCAACTTTAAGCAACCAGTAAGAAAATCGATCGGACGGTACTCCGCTCCACAAAGTGCATGTTCTGATTGGAAAAACGACTTTGGTGGTGCTACACACACCATACAATCCTGGGATATATCGGGCGGAGATAGATTTGAACCTGGGTTGGTATTCAACCCCAAAACTGCATATTTCGTATGGGCTTACAGAGCATCGTCTCTCGCCATTTGACTCATAGGTCCCACCCAAGACCATCACACCATCTTACGATCTGATAACTGGTCTGATCGATTGAAGAGGAAATGAGTGAGTGCCGCTGATGCGCAGAATCATCGATTCCCAACCACCTTCACCGCTTTACCCTTGAAGGATGGATGGGGGATGGGAAAGTGGGGGACCCCGCACTAAATGCATCCCATCACATCGAGAAGATGGATTTGCCATATAGGATTTCTGCTAAAACAAGACGTAAGTCACGCGGAAAGGAAACGATCAGCGTAAAATGCCACCTATAAAAGTGTTGCCATGATGAGTTGGTGTTCTGACTATGCAGGTAACATGCGACCGAAAAGGGCAACAACTTTCCATTGCTCTCGCTAATAAAAAAGGTACATGTGCGAAAAGTGCAAAAACACTGCCTTGCGCCGATAGCGAACCTCTGATATGAACCATGAAAGCACACTTCTTGGTGAGACTCTCGTGATTGTTCGTACTGGCTTATCCAACAAGTCAGCCCACCAACTCGCTACAACGCTGCTCGATTCTTGACGCTCCATCTACCAGTCTTGGGATTCTCGACCACTTTGTCTTCCTCCTCCAACTTCCTTAGAATCTGGACAACACCTCCATTCGCTGGAAGATGAAGACTCTCTGGCACATTTTTGTAGATGATTTTCACAATCTCCATCGATGTCCACTCATTGAGCTCGCTTGCTTCTACACCCGCATCTCCCGGAGACCTTGTTGTCTTCAAAACTTGGACCACTTGATCCTCTCGTTGTTGGCGATGTTTGATGTACTCCAATATCTTCCTGGGTCCTTCTTCGATCACTGCACCGTGCCCGGGATAAGCGCGTCCTTGAAAAGTCGTCCTCATCTTCTCCAAACTGTTGAGATAGGTAGGCAGGTCTTCAAAGGCGGCTGTCCCGTGGCCTAGCACGTTGTCTCCAGTAAACATAGCATCTTCTTCCTCGTGGATGAGAGCCATATGGTCCCCAGTATGACCGGGACTGAAAAGTGACCGCAGAGTAGCTCCTTCAACACGAAATCGTTGACCATCCTCAATGTCTTTCTGCCCATCATCGGGTTTGTTCTTGTAAATGGTTGTTTGTGGTGACAGCTCAAGTAGGTGCTTGATGCCACCAACATGATCGTGATGCCAGTGTGTAATCACCGCTTCCCCAATCACCGCATCCTCTTTCTGGAGCGTGTCTTTCAACGAGGCGATCCAAGAAGGCACTCCATCACCGGTATCGATGAGAAGGCGTGTTTTTCCCGTACCGACTAGGTAGGTGTTTGTGCCTAGTACAAGATTAAATCATGTTACAGTTGGCTCCAACACGGCTGTCTTACCTTGCAAGGTAAACTACACGATTTATCAGCAAAGCGTAGCAGCTTATCCACGTGAGAACCGTAACCATACCTTTCCTGGATTTCCACCCAGAATTCGAATTACACTTGAGCTCAACCTTTCAACCTCTCGCAGAGGAACGAGTTGGGTAGCCATTTTAAATAAATATTGTTGTAGACTCTTAATAGAACCATAGCTGTGATTTTTCGGAGAGCGAAGGTTGGCATCATCGCCTGAAAAAGTAGCCTCGGCAAATGGAGAGGTCAGCAATGACAGCCGACATTCAACCGGCCCTCGACCCAAACCACCACAAGCAAGCCTTACCACTCGTGTTGGTTGCAACCTGGAGAGAGAGAGTTGGGGACGTCACAAACCATTAATCTCGGGGCATCAGGATGAGCAGCAACATGCCGTCTTCTCGACCAGCTACGCCTGCCACGCCGGCTTCCCCCAAGACCTTCAAAATCAAGGATCCGCAGCCTGGTGTTCCCCTATTCGGTTGTGGTAAGCCTTCAACATGGGGAGATGGTCTTGTCAGCCTTGCCTGTCGGGTGCTTTGCTAATACCCAACTTCCAACGTCCAGAACACACTCGTTTACTTTTGACTGGCGGTGGCCCTGAGCGGACGAACAAGAGCATACACAACTACAAGACGTGCCTGCGGGTTATATTCGAAAATACGCCAATTGTACCGCAGACGTCCAAAACGACTAAGGGCCAGCCATTTACTTCGCTCACTCCAAATTATTTATGTCTTCAATGTTCTGCTACAACAACCGAAAAGGGTCGGAGTGACCATGGTGCCGATAGTGGTCATAGATTCTGTAAGGCTTGTTGACTTTGCTATTTACGGAATATTTATTGAGCTTTATAGATGTCGAATCAAGAAATGGCTGTTTGTACTGTCAGATGTGTGATGATTTCGTTTTCGACCCCACGCTGGAAGACTTTAGATTGCGGAAGTCTGGAAGAGGGCTGTTTAGTAAGTACAACATCTGTCAATGTTGCTAACCATTTCACTGTACTATGCTAACCAACACTCTCCAATTTTGGTAGCTAGGAAACGAAAGCTGGACGAACTCTTTACCGATCCCGTCAAGGAAGACCCTCGATTCATTTCGACAAACACAGTGGAAGCACCATGTCGTGCCAGCGGAATTCGGGGGATATACAATATGGGTGCTACGTGTTACATGAACGTCATTCTCCAATCTTTCGTCCACAATCCACTTCTACGCAATTTCTACCTTGGAGATGGACATCAGAGCGGAGAATGTTCGTACAAGAACTGTATGAGTTGTGCCATGGATGATATGTTCCAAGATTTCTACGCTCAGGAAACCACAACGGGCTACTCAGCTTCCAATATTTTGGCAAGCTTCTGGCTCTCGAAAAGAAAGGCCTATGAGGAATTGGCAAGCAATAAGGAGCAAGATGCTCACGAATTCTTCCAATTTCTCACCGAAGAGCTGCACGAAATCAATGGAGGTGGCAGACCAGCTGAGCCCGATGAGAATTCGACAAAGGTGTCAAACCCCGAGAATGATACTGGCTGTAAATGCATTGTACACCAGACTTTCTATGGAAAGTTGCAGAGTACCATAACTTGTCAGAGTTGCGGAGATGTCAATACTTCTGTCGAGTCATTTCTTGACCTGAGTCTGGGTTTGGAAGGACTCTCCAAGAAAAAGAGTCTCAAGGCACTTGCTCTGAGTTTGCAGCGATGTCTTGATGAAGAGTACTGCCGACCGGAGCGGTGCGAGTATACATGCAATCAGTGCGGCACCTCAGAAGCCAAGAAGCAGCTCAGTATTAAGAGCTTACCCAATGTTCTTTGCATTCAACTCAAGGTTAGTAATCTTTCTCTACATGTCCCCGTCATACTGTTTTCCGGGTCCATCTGGCCACCAATCCTTTATGGGTCTGCTGGAAGCATCGAAAAAACCATGATATTTTCTCAAATCCCAGAGTTTCACTTGCTTTTGACGACCATAAAACTTACAAACTCGACTCCAGCGCTTCAAACAAAACAACGGCACCGCCTCAAAAATAGACACAAAAGTCTCCTTCCCCCTCAAACTAGAAATGTTCCCCTACACAAACCGCGCCAAAAACCAAGACACAAAATCAAGTTACGAGCTAGCACGATCATGTACCTACGATCTACAAAGTGTAGTAGTCCACGTCGGTAACCTAGAAACAGGTAAGCCCATTCGCCTCATTCCCTCCTTATTCTTATTTGCCCCTCATATATCTTTGCTCCCCTTCTATCCTTTGCTGTTGATATATCATACTGATAGATATTTTCAGGTCACTATGTATCATATTCACGAGTCGGGAACCAATGGTTCAAATTCAACGACCATAATGTCACACTAGCATCCAAATCACAAGTTCTGAACGAACAGGCGTTTCTACTGTTTTATGTCGTCAGGTCATTGGCATAATTTACTTTTTTGGTTGCTTCTTTCGGTTTTTTTTATTTGCACATTGGGGATGGGAAAGCATTTGGGGTTCATAGGGAATGAATATTTGGGGAATACTAGGGATTTGTGCTTTCAGAGGAGTTTTGGAAGGGGCGTCGAGAGATTTGATTTGAGGGAAGGGGTGTGTTGTACGCTTTTTCTTTGGGGAGAGAATGTCATAAAAAGCACGAGTAAAAAGCGAGAGATGATTCGTAGGGTAATAAGGAAATTCAAGTACGATAATGACAATTTTTGAAGTTCCCAGCCGTCATCGCCATGCGTCATTTCCCCTCAAATTCTCTCCTATTTCTAACCACTCTCAATCTCAGACTTTTCCGTGCTCTCACCACTCTCAACCCCAACCTTCTCCATCCCCTCCTTTCCGCTTGCCTCATCTGCTTGAATCCGCCATTTCCAAACCTCACACTCAAAATTAGCATAACAGAAGAACTCATTGCTCAAGCCCTTGGAGTGAACGGGTTCGAAGGTTGTAGTTGCTATTCCAGTTGGTTTGTAGATTTTGTTGATGAGGGGTTGCATTCTTTCGCCTGTGCAGACTATTATTTTTGTGTCGGAAGCGGGAGAGGATGAGGGTGGAGACCAGGATTTTGAGAGGTAGCGGACTGTCAGTGCGGCTTTTGGGGTGTTAGTGGTGTGAGATGGGTTTTGGTGTGTGGATGGGGATGGTTTACCTTTTGTTTGACAATCCTCATTCAAAAAAGGAGGATCGATAATAAACCTATTTATCGTTCCTTTCATAGTTGCTATTCCATTCTATCAGTCAAGCTCTCTTCTCTTTCTTCTCCCAAAAACACTTGATTTAACTCACGGGGTAATTTGAGGGGATTGTTGAAATCATAATACACAAATTCATTGGCGAAGACTTCGAATCTTTTGTCGTATTCTAGGAGCCAAATTTTGGGCCTCTCTGAGAGGGGGAGGTTTTGTTTGTTCTGAAAATATGGTTAGAATGAGAGATAAAGTAGATGGGAGAAAGGACATACGAGTAAATTCTTAAGCTGTATAAAAACACTCGGTGCTGAAACCGCAGCGATAGAAGTTTCGGAGGTAGCACCATCGAGTAACTCCTTTGCGATCGTGGTGGCTGTTTCATCGGAATACTATTTCACCTTGTTAACTGCCTTTCCTCGACCCATCTATTTCCCCCTCCCATCCATTCTACTCTACTATTGCACCTCTATCCCATCAACCCCAGAAAGCAAGAGAGAAAAAGGGAAAGATGAAATTTAGGAAAAATAAGTGACTTACCCAAAACTGACTAACCCCCCAATCCTCCCCAAAGGCCTCCATACTCCAAACCTTCACCCTCCCTTCTTTACCTTCTTCATATTCATCCTCAGCAGCCGTCTTCAGATCCTCGAACTTCTTCTGAAGCGCATCGCGGTCGGCGTAGAATTCTTTGAGTGCGTCTAGTGCGCCGCCTGAGAGGACTCTATTTTTCGTTAGTTTGAGGGAATCCCAAGAGAAGACTTCAGGTGGGATCAATGATGGTCCGGGATTTTATGGGAGTTATTACAAGGGTTCGTCGTCGGAGTCCATATTTGGATGTCGTTGTCGTGATGGATTTTTTTGGGGTGTTCGGGTTTTGATGACGAGTTTTTGCCGGGTCTGACCTTTGAAATCAATAAAAACACTACTCCATCAGATAACCTCAACTAGTGGGCTCCAGTTGGCCCTCATTCACCTCTAAGTATTGGAAAATGGTGTTGAATGTTTAGATTACCTCTGACAGTCTCACAAGATATTTTCTCACATCTCTATACAATTGGGTCCTCCAATAATCAAAGTTTCCTTTCTAATTTTGCTTATGTACAATCAAAACTCCGGTGTAAATACACGCCTTCTCGAGCAAAAGAAACTACTGATCGTCGATGACATGTAAATACTTCTTCTCTTCCCTCTTCTCACGCTCCGTTGCTGGTGGCAAGTCGTTGTATGACGAGCTTCTATACCCTTGCTGTAAAATTGTTAGTACTGTAATTTTAGGAATAATAAGTAGCAACTTACCAAGTAATGGAATGTAAGACTGCTCAACTCCGCTGGCTCAATTCCAAGATCCTTGAATGTCTTTGCTGTAGGATCAATGGTCTGATCGATAAACTCCCGCTCAATCTCATCAGCGGACAAGATGTTCCACCAAAGTGCCTTCTCAATGACACTAGCAATTGGCTTGATGATGGCCTTAGGAACATTGACGTGTCGGCGGTGCTTGATGATTTCTCTATCAACTAAAGCAGCAATTTCTGCTGTTGAGTAGTTCTTTGGTCCGTACAACTCGAATGTTTGTTGAGCGGTGCTATCATCTTGGAGCATCTTTTCAAGAGCCAAACCAACATCAATAGCATGAACAGGCCAGTACCGCTCTTGCATGTGATTTGATGTGATAATATTGGTTACACCTGCAAGTTTGTGGAGTAGGCGATCCTCGAAACCGAATAATGGGGCTGGTCTGACGATTGTGGTTTCTGGGAAAATGTCTCGTACAACAGCTTCACCTCGCGCCTGTGAACATTAGTATACAGTATTGTGCTCAGTTATTTCCTATATCTCACCTTGGTACGGAAAAACTCCGAGGATGAGTTGAGATCTGCGTTGAATGAAGAAACGTGAATGAATCGGTCGACATCATACTTGGCAACGGCTTCCGCAATACGTTCGGCACCCTCAACATGAACATCTTCTAGATCGAAGTTCCTAAATGAGAATCAGTATCATGTTCCCCTTACTGTCGTTTTTTCGAGCTTACTTGGTGGGGTAGTTTCGGCCAACGAGATTGTAAACGACATCCGAGTGTCTAACGCTCTCTTCCAGCGATTGAGTATTTCGGAGATCGTATTCCTTGAAATTTCGTCAGCACTTCCCCCAACGTTGCTTTTGAATGCCCAAGTACCATGAAAACAACCCGTCCCAAATCTCCAGAAACCTTCAAATGGCGCTTCGCCATTTCATCTCGGAAAGGCACAATAACCGTACATCCTTGTCTTGCTATATAACCCAATCAGTCCCAATATTTCGCCAGCCTTCCAATCCCAGAGTAGCGTACCAAGTCTGTTCACGATATATCGTCCCAAGAAACCAGTTGCACCGAAAACCGTAACCGTGTGTCCTAGAAATCGTTGAGTAAGGCGCAGGGTCAATCGCAAGGGAGTCACATACCTCCAAGAGAAGATCTATAGCATTACAAATTAGCATTGAAATCAATTGAGTTGGGGAGAGTACTAACCTGCCACCCTGTGTTCGAATGATGGGCTTTCCAGTTCGTGTGATGGTAATGTCAGAGATGGCTCTTCTTGGAGCAGAATTGGCGACAGGCGCTTTCTTCATGGCAGTCCGGAGGCCATTCATGGCTAACGATCCGCAGGATTTCTGCATCGCTGCGGATTTCCTCAAGGTCAATTAAGTGAAGCTTTTAAATTGTCGCTGTATGATTGAATGGGAGATCGTTGGTCGTTGCTGTGCTCCGGCAGACCCCCGGTCCACCAAAGCTCGGCAGGACACGCTAACTTGGTGCCTGTCGCCCCAAGGCTGGACGGACTGCTGCCAAACGGAGCTCAAGGTTGCGATTGACGCGAATTCCATCTACCCTCAACGACCACAAAAACATCCTCTCTCAAAACATCGCCAGATCTCGAAATACCTTCCTGGCGGAAAATAGCCCATCATGAACGTCGATACCATCCCAGACTTTCTCGCCGACCAGCGAGATGCCGCCCCCGCAGACTCACAACATCTCTACATTACCTTTGAAGACCTATGGGAGCGAAAGTTATGGCATCAGTTGACCGATGCTTTGGTAGAATTCTTTCAGACTAAAGAGAGCGCTCCTCAACGACTTCCCTTCTACAAGACCTTCATCCTCACTTTTGCAGACAAGATCAACCAGTTGAAGCTTGTTACCCTTGCACTGAGTGCCGCATCACAATGTAGAGGTAAGGGTTGCTATCCAAATGGGGGATTATATTGCTTACTCTTTCTTTGCAGATTCGCAAGAACGCCTATCCTTTCTTGAATCAGTAGCAAAGAAAGTCGATAACCCAAACTCACAAGACGCCCATGTATACGCAACAGTAGCAGTGGCCACTGTCAAGTTGGAGCTTAAGGATTTGGAGGGCACAAGAAAGGATCTTGATAAATCAGAAAAGATTCTTGATGGGTTCGATTCTGTTGAAACTATCGTTCACGCTTCCTTCTACCGTGTCAATGCAGAGTACTATCAGGTTTGTGGATTCTGTAAGCTTTCAAAAGACATCCTAACAATAGACAGTCCAAAGCGGACTTTGCCGCATACTATCGAAACGCCCTTCTCTATCTCGCATGTATCGAACTAAACGACTTGACCCCTCAAGAGCGAAGAAATCGAGCATATGATCTCAGCATAGCAGCTTTGATCTCGGATACCATCTACAACTTCGGAGAGCTATTATTACATCCAATCCTCGATACCCTGACGAAGGATGATTCCTGGCTCCGCGATCTTCTCTTTGCTTTCAACAGAGGAGATTTGGCTGCATACGATGTATTGGCTGGTCACATTCAATCAACCCCCTTGCTCGCGGAGCACAGTGATGGATTACGACAAAAGATCTATTTGGCGGCTTTGACAGAGACCGTTTTCCGAAGACCACCTCACGACCGTGCCATGTCATTCCGTGCCATCGCAGAGGAGACTAAGGTTCGACCAGATGAGATCGAGCACTTGATCATGAAGGCGTTGAGCTTGGGACTTCTCCGAGGAAGTATTGATCAAGTTGACGAGATTGCGAGGATCAACTGGGTGCAGCCAAAGGTTCTGGATATGGGACAAATTAATGGCATGCGTTCGAGATTGGAGGAGTGGGATTCGAGTGTCAACTCTTTGGGCCACTGGATCGAGAAGAAGGGGCAGGATGTTTGGGCTGCTTGATTTGGCATGGCATGGCGTCTGGATTGACTTGATACGGGCACTGGCATGTAAAAATAGATCTTTATGACCAATGGGACAACGCATTGGCAATGGCCTCATGATAATAGCTTGATTTGAGGAGGTCAATTCAAGGAATTTTCAATCAGCCCCTGGGACCTGCGAGATTTGAAGCGACTAGTGGTCAGGGGCGTTGTCCCAATTCAAAATTGCCCTTTGGAGTTTCTAACTCATACTTACTTCCCTTAACGCTTCTCGTTACTTCACTTTGTATTTTGATCGCCTACATTGTTGCTTGTTTGTCGACTGGGGTCTTTGGGGGGAGAGAAATTGAACCATCACCGAAAATATGCTCAAATGTCCTAAACACTTCCATGAATAGCTCTCAATTGTCTCAAATTATCTCAAATTGTCTCGGGGAACAAGGATTAAGGTTGTTCTAGATGATTTGGTGTGATCTTAATAGAATCCAAATGATCTTGAGCTACTTTTAAAGACGGATCATGTAAAATACTTCCTAGGCACAAGAATATACGACAACGTTTTCTTTGTTCTCTTCTGCAGCTTCACTATAGATGCAGACCATTCTTTACTCTGCATTCAGCTGAAGTGTTTTCGCTGTCGAGCGAGGTATATCTACAACTGACGAATGGTACATATAAAATGTGCCACGGTATTGTTGTGACGAGCCCTATACCACTGCGATGGCAGGAACTCCTTCCCACTGGGTCCTTTTCCTTCCGTTATCTTGCAATTAATTGTCGAGACCCCTTTTCTTCTCCCTAGGAAGGTGGGGAGACGAGAGGTTAATACAATTGCAAAATGCTTCATCTTGCTTTTGAGAATTTTTGAAATTGTTGTTTTACTGTCGAATCTTCAGTTGCTGTCGAATGCTAGAACTTTGGTGGTGTAGGTTGAAGGATTTCTGGTACTTTTCCTTTTTTGGATGTTGTAAAACTTTTGAGTATTAGGTTATATGGCCTTGTGGTATGACTGAGCAGCCTACAGCCTGACAGAACCATCAGAATGGGTGAACGGAGGTGGGCAGTTTGAATGGCAAATATGAGTTCTTCGCGGTCATATTTTCAATTTTTGACACAGTTTTCTTTTGCTTTTCTTTGGACTCTCGTCTCTTGAATTGCAGCATCTTTCCGACGTGAAATTCTTCCTGTACTACCCAGTTATTAACGAAGCATCTGGTCGAAAAGAACCCCTCTCACACTTTTGATTATAAGGAGTAAGTTGATAGGGAAAAAGTTAAAACTATGTTCTGGTCGAAGATAACCTTCTGAATCTTCAATATAGAACAACATGGTTTAGAAGTTTACAGGGAGTCACGTTTGAGTTTTTATTGAAACTATCTTAGTTCCATTGCTGTATCTACTCAAACAAAAAGACAAAATGGCACAATTTTTGCATTCTCGTCTGGATCGAAAGGCTATCTATTTTCACGAGATAGGCTAATACTCTCTCTTTTGACCGCGAATAATTATAAGATAGCTTACTCTCTCATTATTGATAGACACTATATGATATTTTCAAACGGTACCTTTTCTCGTTTGTCGAAAGTTGATCTACTGTCGAAAGTTGAATAGGCTGGAGCGTTTTCAAAATTTCATTACTACAGGTTGTTTAAATGAACTTGAAAATATCAAAATCTCACTCTGTTCCTCTTCTTTCTTACTCTTGTTGTATAACTGGGTGGGTCACCAGGTGTCTTCTCCAAGGTTTTTTTGCTTCCACAATGGATTATGATGACATTTAGGCCAGTCTTTAATCGTCAAGTGGATCTTATAGTCGGCTCTCAAGTCAAATAGATGAGAGGCCGTGATCTTGAAAGTCGACATGCAACCTCATAACGTTTTGTGGGAATAAAGGGGTAAGTAGCACATGAGTGACAGATGCCCCTTCCATCAAAACACCAGCTTACTGGCAATCTCCTCCCTACTATTGGTTGGCTACTGTCAGAAATTAAAAAAGATTCGGCTCTAAATGAAATCGAACCCCCTTCCAAAGACGATACCAAACGCCGAAAAGTTCGCAGACATCATCCAGACGGAGCAACATGAGTTTAGAGAAGGAGACAAAGACAACAACTCGAAGCTTTCAAACTCACGCACCAATCCTGTGTCTCAGCATGCCCGTATTAATAAGGCTACCGAACTTGAGCAACAACCCACCCGCCCATAACAGCTTTGTCGGACCTCTGTATCGTTTCGTGCGTTGGCTTGAAGTCCATGGTTTTTTGATGGCTTACTTGTACCTCTGTTTTTGGTCCCCAAATTGTGGTTGGATTATCTGGTTTTTCAGGGCTTATCGCTAGAAAAAATGGTTGATGGTTAGCAGCTTATCTGTAATTTTCTTTTTGGCCCTCAATATTTTGTAGGTTGGATTATCTTGTTTTTGATAGCTTATCTGGTAACTGGCTGGTTGGCTTATCCCTCAAGGTATGGCTTATTAGTACCCATTTTTGAAGGATATGTAGTCCATGGATATACATTTCGTAATACACCCCAAGCCGTCTGTATTGAACTTCCGAATCCTCAGGAACTCGATTTTTTGTGCCTGTAAGGCGCTGCCATAATTTCTATTTCTTTACTTTGAGGCTTATGCGATACGGTACCCTCATTCTCAACCAGCAAATCCCCCTCTAGCCATCTTCTTCGCCCTCCCATCCCTCCGGTTATGATTCGCTCTAGAGCTCTTATTGGCTTCCTTCCCCCGTCTCGCAGCCTCCGTACTCCTCTCCCCCGTCGGACCAGCAACATCACCTCGTCCCCTTCCTCTCCCCCCTCCTCTTGGTGCACCCCTAAGTCTTCCTCCTCTACCTCGGTCATTGGGTCCATATCCAGGACGATCACCATTATTCGCATCCGAGTCTTCAGTCCCCGACCCGGTAGGTGTAGCCTTCCAACTCGAGGCTTTCAACTCCCTTTGCTCGCCCCCAAAATGCGAAAACTTCGCTTCAAGACGACGCATTTGTCTCGTATCACGGGAGAGCATCAATGCCCACCCTTCAAGTGATTCATCCGTCATTCCACTCTCCATCCTCAAACTTGCTCGTTCTTTGCTCCTTCTCGTAGCTTGGTCACGTCCAAAGGCCCCGGGGTTCGATTTGTAGGCCTTAAACAACAATTCATCCTGCGCATCTCTAACTTCATGCGAGAGGGAGGGTTCATTCGTGTTCCCAGGTGTAGCGGAATCTACGGTCCCTCCTACATCTGCGGTATCGTAGGTGTCGTCTCGCTCATCGTCGTCGGAGTCGAATGCTGCGAGGGCTGCGAGGATGGCTGCTTTTGCGGGGGCGGTGGATTTATCTTCTAGGACGGCGTCGGCTGTAAGGTTGGGATTTCGACGGCCAATGTGGAGTTTGGATGTTTTTATGGCTAGATTGTCGAAGTCGTCGTTGTCGAAGATGTTTCGTCTTTCTGGGAGGGAGGATGTGTATTCTGGGGGTGTGGAGTTGGGTGCTAGGTTGGGGGCTAGGTCGCCTGTTGGTTGAGATGTGGGCGAGCTGTGTGGTTGTTAGTAAGTTTTTGGACTTGTAGTTAGAGGCGAGGGGACTTACAGTTCTTCTGAGCGATCCGCTTTCTCAAGATGAGGTGGTAGTGAACCATCTAGAAGATGTGAAATCACCTCTTCCGTGTTATCACCATACTCATCTAGCAATCTAACCACGAAGCCTGATCCCAAATCCGGAAATAAATCTTGAACTTGGGAGATCAAACTCATCCGATGGATATGAATCTGTCCACCAGACCTGAAATCATCCTCTGCAGCACTTTTCCCCTTATCAACCCGTCTCTTAGCCTTCCTAGCCGGTCTCTGAACACCACCGGCCTTCTTAAAAGTCTCAAGAGTTGCAAGGACCGAGCCAGCTCTCCCAATCCCGGATCCACTAGCCGCAATCCGTTGCTGAACTTGCTTCAAAATAGGCGTAACAGTAACTAATTCCGCAACCAAAGAATCATTCACATTCGTCGGCCCAGCTTTATGTTTCATCGCGGCAGCTTCAAGAGAATAAAGTTGGTCAATCAGCGCCCCAATCCTCGGTTTCTCATCCTCTGTAAGTCCAATGAGACAAAGATAAGTTGTTGAAATAATAACTTTCCTCAGTGGTGGATTCATAATCTTGAAACAGCTTATGAGGGAATCCAGAAAGTCGCTTCCAGCGAGGAAGAAAGCGGAGGCGTCGGGTGAGGCGTGGAGAAGTTGATTTAGTTTTTTGAGTTGGGCTTCTGCTTTTTTGAGATTTCCTTTGAGACCAGCTTCTAATTCTTTGATGAGGGAGATTTTGAGGGTGGCGAGTGAGGATTCCAGCGCTTCGGAGTGTTTCTTGAAAACCATTGATATAATCTTTCCTCCTTGTTTCCTTCCATAAACTTTGCATAGATCCGCAAGGGACTGCCATCGTAACAGTCTTTCAGAAGGAGGGGTAGGTTCCAGAAGTTTGTAAGATAACAAAAAGACTTGTTTCCGTAAGAGTTGTGATTTTGATCCCTCAACTGAAGGAGTTCCATTGGAGGTGGCGGTCTCGGTGATGTAGGAAGCGAGGAAGATGGAGAGAGATTCATCATTGAGAGAGAGTCGGGTGAAACCTGAGGGGGAATATGAAAGGTGTGCCCCTGCTACGCTGATCCATGCATCGAGACATGCTTCCCATTCCTGGGGGAGGATATTACTTCTCCATGCCGCTTCGGGGAAGGGGGCCAGAGGCGGGAGAGGTCCGGTTTTGGTTGCCATACTGAGTGACGAGTTGAGAGGTATTATGAAGGTCTTGGCTGAATTTCGAAAGAATTGCGCTCAAAAATGCAGCAAAAAGAAGGTATGAAGGAAATGAAGAAAATAAAGTTCAACGCTTGAGGTAAACAAGCATCAAATTTTGAAACATCAGCCTCAGAAAGAGAGCCAGTTTGACTCACGCCGGTGAATGAAGGAATTATAGCTTCAAACGGTACAAGATGTACGAGGCTGACAGAATCCACTCCAACCAATCACCTTCCATCTCGCTTATCCCTTCGCGCGCCAAGAGTTCTCCCCACAGAACCAAAATGTCTAAAAAGTTCCGGCCTCGAACTTCTTCCCTCCTTATCGCAATCACAATTCCACGATCACCTTCATCACTTTGCCGTAACTGAAAAATCGTTCGAGTCGTGAAGGAATCCCCATCCAAAAAAACACAAAACACAAAAGATGTCTTACAACAAGCCAGAGAAGGGAGAGTTCGGCGAGGGCCCAGTACGTTTCTTCATCACCCCACCAAAAAATACCTTTGCA
The DNA here is from genome assembly GCA_001414355.1 of Hymenoscyphus salicellus. Classification (NCBI taxonomy): domain Eukaryota; kingdom Fungi; phylum Ascomycota; class Leotiomycetes; order Helotiales; family Helotiaceae; genus Hymenoscyphus; species Hymenoscyphus salicellus. Next base: position 16,998 of record LLCD01000475.1, read on the forward strand.
CGATCGCGACACCACCCAGCTTGACGACGACGACGACAACCATACTAACAATTCATCCTCTCGCAGAAAACCCACAAGATCCGTATCACCCTCACCTCCCGAAAGGTTGATTCCCTCGAGAAGGTCTGCCAGGAGCTCATCGAGCGCGCCAAGTCCAAGGACCTCCGCGTCAAGGGCCCCGTCCGTCTCCCAACCAAGACCCTCAAGGTCACCACCCGAAAGACCCCTTGCGGAGAAGGTTCCAAGACCTGGGATACCTTTGAGATGAGAATCCACAAGCGATTGATTGAGTACGTCTAAATCTGCCAACCATATACAAGAATGAGTGCAATTACTGACAAGATTTTCTACAGTCTCAACGCCCCTACCGAAGTCGTCAAGCAAATCATCATCAACATCGAGGCCGGTGTCGAGGTTGAGGTCACCATTGCTGCATAAGTGGTTATCTCATCTGGGGAAGGACTTGTACTGTGAGGACGGTGGATAGAGGACATAAGAAATTATAAAATCAATCTACTGTTTGCTTTCACGTTTCGACGGAAGAAGGCTTCTCAATACAACAGAAAAAATCGCTTGAGCATTTGATAAGGCTATGAAGTTTTGACAGTCTGAAAACCATCTTGAAAGAGTATATACAAAGTGCGCTCTGCTGTATTGTCAATTGACATAGCCGCCAGGAAAGTTCCTAAAGAAACCCCTTTCAAAATACCATCTCTCCCAAGTGTCATCCCCGCTCGTTGGAATTTTCTGAAGACCCCATCTGATAACTAGTTGAAACCACCCATTATTCATCATACCACCTCCAAAGGTTTCGTACCAGGATGCTGAACTCTCTCACGGGGACGTCCTCTGACGGGGCTTTCGTCCATAGAGCCGTCGTACCCACTGCCTTTTGCCTCCTTGTTCTGAAACGGATTCCAGTTCATTAAGGTACTTCTCATGACCTCCTTCCCTGACTTTACATCCTTTTCAGCCTTTGCCTCCTCTGGTGCCCCTTCATTCACAGCATCTGCGTACGCCTGGAAAGGATCAACATAAGTCCCAAACTTCTGCTTCTGGTTCTTCTGGCGTTTCTGCTTCCAAGACTTTGAAAGAGGAACATTCTTCAACCAATTCGACGTTCGCGCAGGCTTTTCACACACTGGAATATCCGTCTCTTTGGGTTTCGGTTTATTGAAGTCGAGGGCGATATCCTCATCGCTAGAGTCAACAGAGTCTGATGTGCTAGCCTGTGACCATGTTGTTATGCGGCGGTGAGGGCGTTCCACGAGCTTAAGTTGCTTGTCTGGATTTCGTATTGCTAAAGG
>LLCD01000476.1:0-18302 GCA_001414355.1 Hymenoscyphus salicellus
ATTTTAGTGAAGCCTGAGGGTCGCCAAAAAATGGCCTCTACGCACAGACCTATGACCGCAGGCTCGTTATTGGTAATGCTGCACCAACGCCACTATTGTAAACCTTATGCAGAGCACCACGGTGGTGCATTATTGGCAAGCATTGACTGGTTGAGGCGATTTCATGCTGGAATGATGTTCACTAATGATTTCAAAAGTCATAGTACTATCTCTAAGTTAAGACTTAAGACTCACAGAGTATGAACCTAGAGGGAAACGCATATATCACGTGACATTGAAGCTCGACTTTCTGGACTTTTCTGCCAATGAATTGCATTGAATCTCTGAAAATTGTATCTTGAATAAATTTTCAAGTAAAACAAACAATTACGGAACGTTCATCAAATCAGAATCTTGCCGTCTGAGTCACGGACGTTCCTTAAACTGACGCCACCGCCTTTTCTTTGCCAAGACCCCGCTCTTAAGTCAGACTCAACCTCGCAACCACCTTGCTTTGAAGCCTCACAGCAAGAATCCAAAAACTCCGAGGACTACGAGAAGACCCATAGCAGAACACTCATTGCGAAAGACACATTATGTCGTCCTCATCAGCGGCACGCTTAGAGGCACAATGGAAAGCCCAGCTCGCAGATATGCGCGCAGCTCTTGCCGATATCAAACTCCCTCCAGCGAATGCAGATGTCCTTTATGAATCAGATGTCACATTTGATGAAGACGATGAAATTTCCCCGGGGAACAGTGGTGATGATGTATGGGATTTCATCAGCGATGACGATGAGGAAGACTTTTACAGCAGCAGCGATAATGCAAACGAAGAAGCGCCCCCGAGTGCGTCCTCTGGATACGGACCCCAGTGGTTAAAAAGCAAATGTCTTATGTTTGCATCCCGAAAACAAGGTCTTCGTGGAGAAGACCTGCAAGAACAGATCATGGCCCTTCTAGCCTCCGATAGCGTCGAAGAGGAACTACAGTCTACTCTAACGGATATCATTGGTTTCGATGACTTGGATTTCGTGATTGATCTCATTTCCCATCGCAAAGAAATCACCGCTCCTTCGCCATTTGCGGTGGCTCAAGATGATAGCATCTTTGGAAAATTGCAGACGAAAAGACAGAGGGAGGAGGCATTGAGGCAAAGAGACTATGAGCACAAAAATGCTACTCTTGGTCCGAGTTTGGATCGAGATGGACCTCAATATCCACATGTTTACAAATCTGTGAATACCGGAAATCTACTGGATAACAGAGGAAGGAAGTATGGCTTACCCATAGGGAGTGAGAGAAAGGAGCACGCGGTATGTACAAATTAATTTTGAAAGTCTTCAACCGATACTAACTCTACGTGCAGAGATATGAAGAGTACAGCATTCCAGCTGCAAAGGTTGGAACTCTTGGTGTTGGTCGAAAGCTGGTCAACATCTCTGAGATGGATGGGCTTTGTCGGCGAACATTCAAGGGTTACAAAACTCTAAATCGTATGCAAAGCTTGGTATATCCAGTTGCCTATCAAACCAGTGAGAACATGCTCATATGTGCTCCCACTGGTGCTGTAAGTTTAATACTTTTCACTTTGGAAGCAATTTCTAATAACTAAAGGGTAAAACCGATGCGGCAATGCTCACTGTTCTTCATGCTATTGGCCAGAATATCTCTCCAAATCCAGCAGAGCAGCCTGAAGCTTCGGACTTTGTTGTAAATACCGAGGATTTTAAGATTGTCTACATTGCTCCTATGAAGGCTCTCGCTGCTGAAATTACTCAAAAGCTTGGGAGTCGCCTTTCATGGCTTGGCGTACAAGTTCGAGAGCTTACTGGTGACATGCATCTAACTAAGAAGGAAATTGTCCAAACTCAAATTATCGTCACAACCCCTGAAAAATGGGACGTTGTCACACGAAAAGGAACTGGAGATACAGAGCTTGTGCAAAAAGTCCGCTTACTTATCATCGATGAAGTTCACATGCTTCACGATGATCGCGGATCAGTTCTCGAATCTCTCGTTGCACGGACGGAACGTCAAGTCGAGAGCACGCAATCACTCATTCGAATTGTTGGCTTATCTGCCACGCTTCCTAATTATATCGATGTTGCCGATTTTCTCAAAGTCAATCGACATGCTGGTTTATTCTACTTTGATGCCAGTTTCAGACCAGTGCCTTTGGAACAGCATTTCATTGGAGTCAAAGGCAAAGCAGGAACCAGAACCTCTCGAGACAACATCGATACAACTGCGTTCGAAAAGGTCAGAGAGATGCTGGAACAAGGTCACCAAATCATGGTCTTTGTCCATTCAAGAAAGGATACACAAAACACGGCCAAGATGTTGTACGAGAAAGCTATTGATCAGGTCTGTGTTGATCTATTTGATCCCACCGGACATCCCTTGTACGATTCCGCTGTCTCGGACCTCAAGAGTTCAAAAGGACGTGAGCTTCGAGAGTTACTGCCGAAAGGTATGGGTATTCACCATGCAGGCATGGCTCGGTCAGATCGAAATTTGATGGAGAAGCTTTTTGGAAATGGTGTTCTAAAAATCCTGTGCTGTACCGCGACACTAGCCTGGGGTGTCAATTTACCCGCTGCAGCTGTCATTATCAAAGGCACTCAGGTCTACAGTGCCCAGGAAGGTAAATTTATCGATCTCGGTATCCTCGATGTTCTTCAAATCTTCGGTCGTGCTGGTCGACCCCAATTCGAGGATACTGGTATTGGAATGATCTGTACAACCCAAGACAAAGTCCAGCATTATCTCACGGCCGTCACCGCTCAAGTACCGATCGAGTCGAAATTCTCCAAACATTTGGTTGACAATTTGAATGCCGAAATTGGCCTGGGGACCGTCACTTCCGTCCCAGAAGCGGTGACGTGGCTGGGATACTCGTTCCTATTCGTTCGTATGCAGCGAAACCCATTGACATATGGAATCGACTGGGCGGAACAACGCGACGATCCGCAACTTGTGCAGCGCCGAAGATTGTTGATTATTCAAGCAGCGAGAACTCTTCAACAAAACCAAATGATCATTTTCAATGAGACTACTGAAGAGCTACGAAGCAAAGATGTTGGTAGAATTGCGAGCCAGTATTACATCCTGCATACCAGTATTGCGATCTTCAACACCATGATGAGTGCACAAGCAACAGAAGCAGATGTTTTGAAGATGCTTGCGATGAGTGGAGAGTTTGACAACGTCCAGTCTAGAGACAATGAATCGAAGGAGCTCACCAAGTTGAAAGAGGAGCAATCACCTTGCGACGTCGAAGGGGGTAGTGACTCACCACAAGCAAAGACAAATATTCTCCTCCAGTCGTACATTTCTCGGGCACATATCGAGGATTTTGCACTTTCCAACGATTGCAACTACATTGCACAACAATCTGCTAGAATTTGTAGGGCACTTTTTATGATTGCCCTGAACCGACGATGGGGACACCAATGTCTTGTCTTGCTAACGATGTGCAAGTCCATCGAGAAGAGACTGTGGGCATTCCAGCATCCTCTAGTACAATTCGAGCTTCCAAAACCGGTCATCAATCAGCTGGAATCAAGAGATGGAGTATCAATCGAAACACTGAGAGATATGGAACCTGCTGAAATTGGCTCTTTGGTTCACAATTTTGCAGCCGGAAAGACAATCTCGAAGATTCTGGACAACTTCCCTACGATCAGCATAGAGTCTGAGATTGCCCCGTTGAATCGAGACGTTCTCAGAATCAAGTTATATTTGACACCAGACTTCCGTTGGAATGATCGTCACCACGGTACTTCTGAGAGCTATTGGATTTGGGTCGAAAATTCCGAGACCTCCGAAATCTACCACCATGAGTTCTTCATCCTCAATCGAAGAAAGCTGTACGACGACCATGAACTCAATTTCACAATTCCTCTGTCGGATCCTCTACCAACACAGATATATGTCAGAGCAGTTTCTGATCGTTGGCTTGGCGCCGAAACAGTACACGCCATTTCATTCCAGCACCTCATCCGGCCAGATACAGAGAGTGTCTACACCGATCTTTTGAATTTGCAACCCCTTCCAGTTAGTGCTCTCAAGAACCCCGGACTCGAAGAAATATATGGCAAGAGATTCCAATATTTCAATCCTATGCAAACACAACTCTTCCATTGCCTTTACCATTCGCCTGCAAATGTTTTTCTCGGTTCCCCAACTGGATCTGGAAAAACAATTGCTTGCGAATTGGCAATGTGGTGGGCATTCCGAGAGAAACCAGGGTCAAAGGTAGTTTATATCGCACCTATGAAGGCACTGGTTCGCGAACGTGTCAAAGATTGGAGTGCGCGAATCACTCGACAAATGGGACTGAAGTTGGTAGAGTTGACTGGTGATAACACACCCGATACTCGTACTATTCGAGACGCAGATATCATTGTCACTACGCCTGAGAAATGGGATGGTATCTCTAGAGGTTGGCAATCGAGAGGCTACGTGAAGCAAGTCAGTTTGGTGATTATTGATGAGATTCACCTTCTTGGTGGAGACCGAGGACCAATTCTCGAGATCATTGTTTCTCGTATGAATTATATCGCTGCACAATCGAAGAACTCGGTCCGTCTTATGGGTATGTCAACTGCATGTGCAAATGCTATGGACTTGGGAAACTGGCTTGGGGTCAAAGAGGGGTTCTTCAATTTCCGACATAGCGTTCGTCCTGTTCCTCTAGAAACTTTCATTGACGGATTTCCCGAGGTTCGAGGGTTTTGTCCCCTAATGCAGTCCATGAATCGACCTACATTCCTGGCCATCAAAACTCACAGTCCTGATAAGCCAGTAATTGTTTTTGTAGCATCTCGTCGACAAACTCGATTGACGGCCAAGGATTTGATCAACTTTTGTGGTATGGAGGATAATCCACGACGTTTCGTCAAGATGTCCGAGGAAGACTTGCAACTAAATCTATCTCGAGTCAAAGATGACGCCTTGAAGGAAGCATTGAGTTTCGGTATTGGTCTTCATCATGCTGGTCTTGTCGAATCCGATCGTTCATTATCAGAAGAATTGTTCGCAAACAACCAGATCCAGATCCTTGTTGCTACCAGTACCCTTGCTTGGGGTGTGAATTTACCAGCCCATCTAGTTGTTGTCAAGGGAACACAATACTTCGATGCCAAGATTGAAGGGTATAAAGATATGGATCTTACTGATGTTCTTCAGATGCTTGGTCGTGCTGGTCGTCCACAATTCGATACTTCGGGCATCGCTAGGATCTTTACACAGGATTCCAAAAAGGCTTTCTACAAACACTTCCTCCATACTGGTTTTCCAGTTGAGTCTTCACTGCATAATGTCCTCGACAACCATCTTGGCGCAGAAGTGTCGGCTGAAACAATTACGACGAAACAAGACGCGCTTGACTACTTGACTTGGACATTCTTCTTCCGACGTCTCCACAAGAATCCTTCGTATTATGGGCTTGAGATTTCTGCAGAGGAACATAATACCATCGCTGCTCAGCAAATGGCAAACCAATACATGATCGAAATGGTGGACAAATCACTGGGCGAACTTGCAGAATCCCAATGCCTCTCTATCGAGCCAAATGGGAACGTGGACTCCACGGCAATGGGAAAGATTATGAGTTACTATTATCTCTCCCACAAGACCATTCGTCACTTGGTCAAGCATGCCGTCCGTGATGCAACCTTTGCGGATGTTCTCTTCTGGATGTCCAGCGCCATAGAATACGATGAGCTCCCAGTTCGCCATAACGAAGACCTCATCAACGCTGAACTCTCCAAGAATCTCCCTATCCCAGCATCTTCCTTCGATGGTCTCCCCATGTGGGATCCTCATGTGAAAGCTTTCTTGCTTCTCCAAGCACATATGTCACGCATCGATCTGCCGATCACAGATTACGTCGGTGATCAAACAAGTGTGCTCGACCAAGCCATCCGTATCATTCAAGCTAGTATCGACGTTCTCACCGAGTTGGGATATCTCTCAAGTTGCATGCAAATGGTCACTCTCCTCCAATGCATCAAAAGTGCACGTTGGCCTACAGATTATCCTCTTTCCATTCTCCCTGGTGTCTCTACCGCTCCTGACAATATCGAAAAGTTACCGAAATCCCTACAGCTTTTCGCAGCGCAAACAGAGGCTGAATACCAATCTTCCATTCGTCTTCTTGGAGTCTCTCCTGGGCAAGTTCCAAGGTTCAATAAAGTAGCTACTCAACTCCCCCTCTTGAAAATCGGAGTCAAAGACGTCAAGGCAACGGAACTTACAGTCGTGATTGATCGAGTCAATCCACTCACGGATAAGGATGGGAAGATGTATGCACCACGGTTCCCCAAATCTCAAACGGAAGGATATTTTGTCATTCTTTGCGAAGAGAGCAAGGATGAGATTGTGGCTATTAAAAGAGTTGGCTGGCATAGTGCTAGTGGTGCTGGTGTGGGGATGAGAGGCAAGAAGGGACCTAGTTCAAGGGCTACGTTGAAGATTCCTGAACAGGAGAGTTTTGGGGGGTTGGAGGGGAAGATGAGGAAGTTGGATGTTTGGGTTGTTAGTGATGGGTATCTTGGGGGTCTGTGGAAGGTGGAGGGTGGCGTGGACATTCCGGCTGCTGTGATGCTTATGGAAGGGCTCGATGATGGGAAGGGCAAGGGGAAACACATCGGAGAGAAGGCTGGTGGGGTTAATTAGAGGGGCCCTAAGAGCCCGAAGCTTTCCGCGCGTTGGTAGGATTTGTGGAACACAAATAGACTGAGACAAAATATTATTCTTAGAACTGGAATCTTCATCAGAATCGCGGCTGACGGATAAGTTGGCGAGTTGTGCAACGGGAAATTCCATATCCATTCGCTCCGTCGTTCATCATACTTCGAAACAACTAAAACAGGAAGAATATAACCCGGTTTTCAGGTTTCGAATTAGTGATAATAATGTTGAAAGAAGGATAGGCATTTGTTGTCTTTTATCGTCCATCGCGCGGTAGACAGCTTTCAAAGCCGGTTCAGGTTGACACTTCGCTCTCCAGTTGGAGATCTTACGGTTTGTAAATACGCTCTGGTTTTAGCAACAGTAAGGTAAGATGGTTTAGGAAACGTTGATGAGTGAGTAGAGCCCTTTTTCCAAGGAAAGTTTTTTCGCAGCACTTCCACGGAAACCATCAAGCTGACACTTTACTTTGAGATCCAAGTCTATCATCCATTCCTCCATTCGCAAGTCTCTATCTATCTTCATGAGAGGGGGAAAGAGGGGGCCAAGTCCAATTAGTCATTGCTTATTATCCTTAACGTCATTTGTGCTTACTCTGTATCCACTATATCGGGTCGGGCGGGGTTGTTCTCATGATCAAGTGAGAAGTACGTTTGTGGCGCTGCAATTCGTCTTCCTCCCAACTATTCTCATGCCCGACTTTCTTGAGGCTCAAGTAGCACGCGTGATAGCTACAACGTTGTATGTGAGGTTTCACCGAGATTCCGAATTTCTCGTCGAAGGATGCGGCTTCTTGCTTGGGATGGTGAACGCAGTTGTGCATTGCATTGTTGAAAGACGACATGAGAAAGAGATAGGTGGGTAAGGGGGTTCTTGATGCATTCGTATCTGCTGACTGTATTCTGTTTACGTGATGGGGAGTAGGTGTGTGTGGAGTTTGGTAGATAGTTTGTGAACGGCTGCTACAGATAGATTGATGTGGGTTTGCGATTCGCATAGGCGACAATGTCAATAGCTTCGGAGTGCTTGTCTATCGTAGTGGAGAGAGGGGGACGAATTGTGATGGGGTTCTCATTTCGGGGAAAGACCTAGGCCAAAATTAGAGATCGATTTTGGATATGTTTTTAGGAGTCATGGTATATAGCACTATATGAGTTTAAATATATAAATTCTTATTTTATAATTTACAATAAGAATTTGATATAAGAGAAAAAGGCATTCTCTTGTCTTTTCCGTCCATAAAATCATATTCGTCAATGGTCTTTATTCACCCTACAGGTAGCTCTTACGTGGAGTGTATTCCTCCTCTATTGAGATGGATTATATCGATGTATGGATCGAAATAGAAGTCAATAGGCCTAAATACCTTTCTAGTGAGAAGAATACCTAGTAAATTTAGGTCTAGTTGACTAAAATATAGAGGAGAAAGAGGTGGACAACCGGTAAAGATGTAGAGTAAATAAATTACATGGGTCTTCAATACCCAGGTTTCGTCACTCCTGAGAGAAAAGTGAAGATATAAGGAGCCTAGAAGGAGTAGAATCAAACCTAAAAAGCTAAAGTCTAGTTTCCAAAAATGCCCTTCTTCGAATGAGAAGGCGTTCGGAAGTCGGATGACGTTTCCGCGGACCAGCTTGGTAAGATATCTAGTCTCTAATTTTAATAAAGAAATCTAATAAGCATGTTGAGACTACTTTTCTAAAATAAGCTTATAAATACTGTATCTTGGAAGATATATCACAGTTCTAGAGAAGGATTTTGATTTTCATCTTAACCGCTTTAGGCGACGATATAACATAGATTATAACATAGATTTTAGAATAATAAAAAAGATTGCTTTAAGAGACTTAGGCTTGTATTCTCTTCAATTATCTAAATTCTTAAGAAAACCTTAGCTTATCTTTGGGAATTAAAATAGAGAGAGTTCTTTATATCTTGCTCCCTTCCCTGCCTAATATAACATACGAATACGAGTTTAGTCGGTAAATAGTCGGTTTTGTTTAATGAAGAAAATTACTTTTTAAGAGATTATATCTAATATTCACTTACTTACTCAACACACATACTTGTACCGATAAGGAAGAGAGCAAGATGAATGAGAGATAATGTAATCAAATAAACTGCAATAAGGCACCTTTACAAGCTTTATCAAATTTAAGAAATCAAATTTAATGAATTAAGACATAGAATCTTCTTTACAGTTCATAACTTACTCGAAATACACTAATTTAAAAAAATACAAAGCACACCCTCCCTTTGCTCTATATCCAGAAATAACCGATATATAATTCATTTCCTACCTAAGTACCAAGACCCCTCTCCCCTATTCACAAGCGAGCCTACACAAAAACGAGCCTCAATAAAAAGGCCCCCCCCCTTCCTCATAATTAGCGACACAAAATATACCCAACAAGGAAAGCCCCACTCACCTGGTCTATTCCCTGACGCCCAGCCGGAAGAAAACAAATCTGCAGTCATCAATCGAATCATGTACCTGCGGGAGATAATCTTTGCTGACTGTATCCAACCCACCATCCAAGCGAAGCCAACCATCCCATCTCAACCAGAGCAAACCCCAGACCAGCCAAACCATACCACTTCCACATCCGATTCCGAGATACGAAAATGTCCCAAAACTAGAATCTGCATTTCTATTTTGCTCTTGCTCGCTGAATAATTGAAGAATTCGAGGGGTTGGGTTGGGTTGGGTTGGGAAGGCATCATCATGCTGTGTTCTTCAAGGTTATTTGACACGCGAAGTCAAGTATCGGGATATCCCAACTACATCCTAGATAATTCCTCCCCTCGACTCGAAATCCGTAGAAGGAAACGGACGGGGACTGCAAAAACGAATCTCAAAAGGTAACCGGGCCGAGCTCAAATATCGATATTTCAGTTTCCAAGACCCTAAAGCTACACCGGTACCCTCTCAAAACGGTCGGCCTCATTTCTTTTCTCAACCTCCAAAACGTAGAAATGGGTACCTAAACAAAGGTACATCAGTAAAAGTGCATACAGAACGGACGCATCAGCTTCCAGCCCTACAACACACATATGCCCCTTCCCCAAAAAGGAAGGCAAGAAAATGATCTCCAACAGGCCAAAATACGCACCCTTCTCCGAAAAGGCAGACATACATCAAAATCTCACTCACAGCATGCACTTGCACCAGGAACTACCCAACCACAATGCCGCCTCAAAAGATTGTGGCTGCCTCATTCTGCGTCATATCGGTTTGACAAGGTGTTTTTTTCAGCCTTACGAGAATCATACACGCACGACAGAAGAAAACGTTACAACCAACATGACATGCAAGGGTGGAGATTATTGGTTTGATTAGACGCTTGTCACATCCAACCTCTTTTACGAAAACAAGAGGTTGGGTAGTGGTACAACAATGTAAGACGGGATATGAGAGGACCTCGTGGATTAGAGAGTGTACGATGGGGAGATGTATGTGACTGTATGCACGTTGTGGGTCTCCTTGAAGGGCTGAATATTCATGTCGGTTCTTGACTTTGTTGCCTTTTGAGACGTATGGAAGGATGGATCCGAAGACGCTTGAAGAGTGAGTGCTGGAAGAGAAATAACTTGCTTGTTTGTGAGGGGGAATCTTGCCTTGATAGAATAAATGAAAATCGCCAATATGCTGTCAGCTTGTGGGTCTGCCGTTGCTTCCGTAACATGATGTTGGCGCCTTTAGAAGGATGTAAAACGACGAAAACGTTCGTTAGCTTGAACTTTCAACCCCGCGCTCCACAGTGGATATCAAGGAAAGTACCCGAAAACGTTCCCATGTGGTGGTTGGCACATATTATTTGTCATCTATGAGTTGAACGTCGGGCACCTAAACTCGTTCACTTAACCTTTTTCAAGTTCAAACTTTCTGCAGCGGGATGTTATCTCCATGGAATCTTTCTAGGCGCCCGGTGACTACCCATGAGACAACTGGAGTAACCATGTTGTCCTGTGACGAAGGTTCGTAATGGACAGTGAGTGTTTAAAGGCAGCAGCAAGTGCCTCAAGTTCGTAGCTGCTTGCAGCTCTTGTTGTTCTAACTCTAAAGATATTGACCTAAACACTTGGAACAGCTTAGAATATTGATCCATATGTTTTCGATCAATTACTACGAGAAAGCAGAAGACTCTCTGGCAACGAGAAAGACGTAATTTGAGTCACACCTCGGGTCTTTCTCCATGATTTCTAAGCATTCACAAATAAAAGACCAAACAGAGCAAACCGAGAGGATTACACGCCTTCGCCTTTCTAAATTCAATTTAGAAACCCCTTCCTTCCGGCCATAAAATAAAAGCATATTGCTTAGAATACAACTAAAAGCCGCCCGACACGCCGACAGAAAGGTGAGAAAGCCGAGTGACACAACACCACTACACTCACATAAACACATCGGTAGATGGAAACAAAAATGAATGAATTGCACCCTCCACACTGTGGGATTCGCAAAGTAGCCTTTCAGAAAAGAAGGTCGACTTGGTGTCGAGCTTCCGGCACAGCCGTAAGTAAGGATGGGTTGATAACAAAGTATGCAAGAGCTGGAACCTGGAAACTTGTCCCCTCCCACGATCGTCCGTATGTATGAAGGAGCTTCCAAATCCCGGAATAGGGTGGAACTTACTCGGGTACGCGGTTGCGAGATGCAGTACGTGGAGGCAACCAGATTGGGAACACGCTTGGATCAATGGTGCTAGCGAGAAGTTAACTATTTTTTCCTGTTAGAGATGGGATGGATGGATGGAATTAGATGCTGGTTGGGGGCGTAAAATAGAGGTTCGTATGTTTCGATCCAAACATTGCAGAGACAAGGGGATTATAGACAGGCAGGCGGACGGGATGAAAGAAGGGCCGGCTATGTTACGCACCCTCACCCTACAACTAAAACTCCCTCGGGTCACACAGCCGATGACCTGGTCTCCCGGCGAATCTGGTGCGCTGAAGGGGAATGAGTCTCATCCAGCGTAACGAAGACGTCGACTACGACGACGAATTCAATCGCCACAGAGCTCTATCTCCATCCCCGCTGCTGAATAAAGGGCGAGAAATGATTGATTATTCTCCCGCTCGGCAACAGTGTTGTTGAACAGTGTTGAATGTTGGAGGCAAAGTCCGAAGGGGCCTCGGAAGGTCCATTGTGCATTTGGATGGTGTCAGCAAGACGGAGATTTCTTAGTCACCTCACAAATTAATCCCCTTAATCCCTTTAATCCCACCTAGTCGCAAACGCCCTCGTCCAGCAGAAGCCGATTGGGAGAGTCGTAGCCTGATTCACCCATGCCAGCCCAGACTAAAATAATAAATGATTATCACATCTCCTCCTTCTCGCTGGACACCACTCACCCCCCGAGGATAAATCAGCATTTAATAAGCCAGCCTCCCTCGAACCGTTTTCCTTAGCCCTACATACGTTCCCTCCCAAATCCGACGAACCCCCGGTCACCTGCATTCCGCGCCTCCGAATCCTGATCACGTGTCACGGACAACTTCTAGGTCCCATTTACGCAACACTTTCTTCCAGCAAGAAGGGTCGTGTTGAGAGGGCCATTTGCGCGAAGCTTCTCGCGCCAACACTCCAAAATCCCCGTAATCTACCATCTTGTTCTTCCAGCTGCCACGGAACTCGTAGACACGCATCACAGGTCAACATGCAGTCCATTGCCCCAGCTCCCATTCCGCAGAGCATGCAAAGTCAGGTACCTACCCCTCCTCATTCTTACTAGCCCTTCTTACCCTTCTTACCCTTCTTACCTACTTCTTTGGTCAGAAGTAGAGAGGCCTCTCCACTTTACTCAGACCTGTCTTTCTTCCCGCCAGCTTGACAGGCGCAGAGGGGAGCACGCGATTGCGAGTGCGAAAGTGCTGTGCTATTGCTACTTCCGTGGTGCGAGTCGATATTGGTGTAGTAATCCATCACATCACCAGGTGCTCTGCATCCGCCTCTGCTTCTCCCACTCCTTCTGCCCAGACCAAGCAGTTCCTCTCCTCCCCTTTGACAAGTCTCAAGCTGACTCACTCTGACTTGCGCAGGACATGAGTGCAGACAATGGTATTATTCCCCCCACATCCACACATCCCCATGCGCCGGCCAAAGTGTCTCCCATTCCCTGGACACCCGCCTTGTCCAACAACACGAAGCCAACTCCCCTTCCAGATCCCGGTGTGTGTATGTGTTTGCTGACATGATCTCGGTCGCGCCCTCTAGACTTAAGAGCTCAGCTGGCCGCCGTCATCAGCACCTCCCAGCAGTCCCAACAACAGCAACAGCAACAGCAACAAGTCCAACAGCACGGCGGTCCTCCCCATGGCTACGGCGAAGTGCCAGTATCGAGCAGCGCCAGTCCCCACGACCACAACATAGATCCGGCCATTGGAGGTCCTGGAGGAATGATGAACACCGGCGCGGGCGATTCAGGTGGTGACGACAGCTTGGGCGATGGTCGCAAGGGTGGAAAGCGAGAGCTCTCGCAATCGAAGCGCGCCGCGCAAAATCGTGCAGCTCAGGTACGTCGAGTCGAGTTTTTTCGCCGTGGTCGCTCACGAACGTGTTGCGATGTTCCAGACGACGTCGTTAAGCTTCCAATTTTTTTATTTGAGGATGGTTCCTCCTCTTGCTTTGTCAATTCTCATGTCATCCATCCCACGAGCTCAAGGCTTACGTAAACCCATCAACTAACAATTCACTCTTATGGATATAGCGAGCATTCCGCCAGCGAAAGGAAGGTTATATTAAGAAGCTTGAGGAGCAGGTACGAGAAATGCACGCGCTCGAGGAGAACTTCAAGTCGATCCAAGGCGAGAACTACTCGTTACGAGAGTACATCATCCACCTCCAATCGCGCCTCATCGAATCTCAAGGAGACTACCCTCAACCACCGCCCAACGTCAATCTAAGTCATCCTCACGCCAGAAATCACGAGCAGCATGACCAGCATGTTCATCGACAGGAAAGTGCACCCGTAGCATCAATGTCGATGAACCCACTAAACCCATCTGCTGCCCGAAGCCTCGCAGCGGCTAGTTTAAACAGCGCCAAACATCCCCAAGATGAACAAAACCCATATGACCACAAGAGATTCAAAGAATCTACTAACGAGGAAGCTGCCGACGAGGAAATCATTCGTTCACAGCTACAAGCTGGGTCGGATGGTCTACCTAGTAATCCTGTACCCATGTAAAACTGCTTTTTGAGTTGAACAATACTGGCGTTTCAAGGCATTGATTTTTGGGGGAACTGGCGCCAATTCATGTTGAATTTCTTTTTTTTTGTCATTTTCGAGCACATCATCACTTCTACCGGTGCATGTATCACGGAATTGCAAGGGGTTGGGTCGGCGTATAGGTTTTTGATGGATTTGCTTCGCCCAGCTTTGGTTTTCACGGATCTTCTGAGAAAGGAAGGGGAAAAAATGAGTATAGAATTACGCCAGCTGTACTTTGCTAATACAACGCTACCTCTTTTTGAAAACATAAAACATACATTTTCCTGACCTGATCTAACGCCTTGAATTCGTGTGATGAGTCTGACTATCTTTGGCCTTTCCTGACCGCAACTTCGCCCTCTGTGATCGCAACTCCGATGTGCCTCTCATAGCCTTCCGTCTCACGCCGAATAAGCATTTCCAAGATCGTGTTCCTGTATCTAGATTAGTAACCCTTCATCTACATAAGAGTGGAAAGAAAAAATAAATGAACCCACCTTGAAATACTCAGCGCCCTTTTCAAAATACTCCTCCCTACTCACCGCCGCCGTCTTGAACTTGCTCCCCCCCGCCCACTTAGCCGCTCCCTTCCACGCATCCAAAATAGGATCTTTCGCCCTCCTAATCACTAGCGGCGCATCAGCCGGCAGCTGACTCCTCAACCCCTCCCTAAGTCTCTCATCAAAGCTCTGAAAAAGCGTCGCACCACCCGTCAGAAAGATATCCTTCAGAAACTCATTCTGCTGACCCACACCATTAAGACGGGTAGTCAGGATATCGGCTGCGATCTCGATGATACCCGCTTGATCCAAGCCGGCAATGGAGGGTTGAAAGATGACCTCTGGAACCCGGATACGTTCTACGTTTAGATGGAATTGGTGGGCTTCCGCTTGGCTCTTCGGGTCGAAAGGGCGGGGACCGCGGAGGAAGGCGTGGATAAGGGATTTCGTCCAGTCGGTTTGTGCATCGAGGGTGTGTTGGTCTGTGAATTCGGGGTCGTATTTTAGGAGGTCAGTTTCGAGGGACTTGAGGGTGACGCCGAGGTCTTCTTCTTCTTCGTCGTCGCTACCGTCTCCGGTGGCGATTTGACGATACACTCCCCAGTCATCGTCGTTGGCGCCGAAATTATCATCGTCGTTTCCGCGGCGACGTTTCTTGGTGGGCGCGTCGGAGGCGAGGTTGGCGATGCTTTTCATGCGGATCTGACTGGCAAGGGATTTTCGATTTCCGAGATCTGCCTTGAGACGATCTCGTTCTTTGATCTTTTGGACTAGGTCTGATCGAGCGTTTCTTCTTTCTTGGAGCCAGCCTTCGAGGTTGGTTTCTCGTTTTTCCTCGTCGGCTCGTTTCTCTTCGTCAATTCGGGCTTTCTCTTTAGCTTTCTCTGCTTTGGCTCTTGCTCTTGCTTCGTTGTTGGCTTTCATGAGACGTTGGAGTCGTTTCTTCTTGATACCAGCTTCGTCAAGTTGATCATCCGGGGTTTCTAACAAACTGTAATCCGGCAATTCGACTTCTTCCTCTACCTCCGGACCTCCAATATCCTTGGTTCTGGCTTTTCGGATCGATTTATCAAGCTCTTTGATAGTTCTCTCTAGAGCAGCCTCATCCTTCATGTCTTCCGAATCCAGCAATCGCTTGATCTCCTTCTTGGTCTCGCCGGCCAACTTGGACTGTAAATCCCGGTAATAATCAAGCTCCTGTTCCTTTCGAATCAGTTTCTCTAATCTCATTTTCGCCGCTTGCTCCTGTAGACGTCTTCCACCCTCTTTCCTCTTCTCCGCAATCTTTGCAAGTTCCTCCTCGCTCTTCTGGATTACAATCTCCTCGGTATATGGGTATTGGATGACATGATCCCGATCTTCTAAACCTGTCCAATCAAGATATTTGCCCAATTCCTGATCGTAATTTTGTGATAGATAACAGTGATCTTGAACCATATTTTCCATTTGTGAGGAGTTTACCTTGCCCGGAAATGTTGGATACTTGAGCTTGATGAGTTTCAGTAGATATTCGGCACTTTGTGAACCTCCCCAATTTAATCGTGTAGCCTGGGTGAGAATAGCTTTCGAATTTAGTACCGGAATGACGTGTGTCGAACTATGTGAGGATGATACAACGAGTCCCGTTTTGCCATTGTTGTAGTCGTAGGAGAAGAGTGAATCGATTCCGTATGCCAGGGACGGCGCATTATAGCATTCGAAGATGATTTCTGTCATAGCTGTACAAAGAATTAGCATCAATTTTGTAGAATTGAAGTCGCAAAGGAGGACACATGCATTTCCGGGAGTAAGGAAGATTAGCTACGGTCTCCGTCATGACAATAGGCATATCAACCCCTCCATTCTGCCCATCTATTCCCATCTTGATAAAGATGTAATCCAAAAGCGACTCCATCACATCCCAATTACTAACGATTCCACTCCCAGCTTCAAAGGCATTCCTCATATGGCCCCGCGCTGTGGTATCCGAGTAGACATCTTGCCCAACGAAGGAGTACGTCTTGCCTATCTTCCTATCTCTGTATTTCGAAAATATGGGTACGAGGTTGAGTCGGGGGGAATCTTCAAAGGACCAGCCTGCTCTGGTGAAGGAAGACCCTATTCATTGGTTAGCTATGAGCTCGCGCGTAATATATTCTAGGGAGGATGTTACCATTATCAATCACGATGGCAGCGTTACCTGGACCCCGCGATCGTGCGGTCCGGTAGCCATCTGCCTGGGACTCAATATACTTCTCGAAATGCGTCTCTCGTGGTGGGTACAGCTTGGGTGGTGGTACAATGCTCTCTGTTTGCGGAGCTGGTTGTTCGATTGCAGAGGGCGCCATGTTTATGCGTGGTGCTTTGTTCGGCGAGGTCTGTGTTAGGGCATTGCAGGAGTTGAGATGGGTGAGGAAGATTCAAGTCTAAGTGGTGAGGCTAAATAATTACAAGTATTGCGCCTGTAGTGAGCTTTGCGACCAATTGCGCTCTTTGGTCTCTGGTACTGTAGATTTCCCAAGGCTGTGGATTACGATTTACCTACCTAGGACAAGGCTGTGCTCAGACAGGGCAGGGTTACTGTTACTTCATCCCCACTTCAGAAACTGAAGATAAACAGATTAAGTAGGGGTTTGATTTTTACGCTGTAGAAGAATTTCATTCATGTTTGGGTATCATTGATCATTTATTCATCATAACAGTAGACAATAAATCCCTGATTAGCAAGTTCTCCCATCTCATCTCCATACATCCCTCACCCTATCTCACCCCATGGCATGACACTTTATGAAGGTTCCTTGAGGCTGTCCGTAGCTGTTTACATATTAGCTCGGTTCTTTGACCAAAAGGAACCTCTGCTTACCTTCTAGATGAAAGAGCACGTTGGACTGATAATTCTTGAACATCTGGGCAACTAACTCTACATTCATGTTTTGGATGTTGATGTCCTGTAAGTCGTGAGTATTAGTTTTCCAACCTGGCTATGAATCATCTGTCATACCTGAAGGCTCTTATTCAAAAGCATAATTGCTTCATTGAGTTTTTCCTAACGTGGAGTTAGTATGAGACTGTTGCGGCTATAGGTAGTGTTTATGTGACATACCACATTTGTTATGATGCGAGAGAGCAGTAGATTCTGCTGGTGTTCATGAGGACTTTCCTATTAATCCATCAACAAGCAATCAACATATATTCCAAGTGTGTCTTCATACCATTTTGTTTGGTTGTGTGTTGTCCTGTCGCGATGAAAAGTAGTTTGACGCGTTAAGGGGAAGCCACTACCAAGTCTAAGGCTGTGCCAAGACTTTGGGGCCGCTGGAAGCTCCCTCCAAAGCTCTCCCCGCAAACACCATCACGAACAACCTTACAGCCAAATCTCCCACGCCAAAACTATACCACAAACTCGTACACAAGAAAACTATGGCGCCTCCAACCCCCGAATCTGAAGCCCACCAGGCACTCCTCGCTCAACTCGATATCCACTCAATCCCCAAACCCTTCCGCAATCCAGCATGGAAGCCCAACCAACGGCGAAACAAGAACATCAAAACCATCCTCGGTGACGCAGTTCGAAAAGAAGCCTCAACAATGGCCACCCAAGAGAATAGCGGTGCCGCAACTCCCCTCCCAGAAGATTCAGCAGCATTCACATCTGGCGATATCACTCCCGCAGCGTCTACAACCAGTTCCACCTTACAGCCCAATCTCGCGCAAGCCTCGCGAAATCTGTCTAAGCTGGTCTTGGAGAGGAACATGAGGTCGAATGGGTTCTCAACTGCGCCGAATGCTACGTATACGAATATTGAGTCGGCACCCAGTATGGCGCATAAGAGGCATTATTGTGATCTTACTGGGCTGCCTGCACCATATACCGATCCGAAGACGAGGCTGAGATATCATAATAAGGAGGTCTTTGGGGTGATTAGAACGC
>LLCD01000477.1:0-18299 GCA_001414355.1 Hymenoscyphus salicellus
AAAGTATATTTCCAATGTTCTTTTGCCACTTTCTTCGTCGTTTGGCCTCTTCCTCCTGAAACGTCGACATTTCAACCGCCAGAGTTGAGGAGTCCGACTTGACCTTTTCGTTCCATTCTTTTCGCCGAATTGCTTCGGCCATGAAAGAAGCGTAGTTGGTAGGGAGGCTATTCAAATAGGTCAACAATTCGATGGCATTATGTGCATCGTCATTGATTTTCAGTTTCGAAAATTGAGAGGACGCTTCCGATATCAGTGTGGTTATTGAATGGATATCGTGCATGATGTCAAGAGAGCTCTTCGCCATGGCATTACGTGCTTCGGTCGCGGATTTTAGAATATCTTCCATTTCCAGAGCTCGCTTTGACATAGTTGGAAGGTAATTTTTGGTGTGAAGAAGGGCTGATCTAGAGGCCTGCGATACACCCTTGGAGTTCTTTGGAAAGGTCAGAACACTTTCATAGTCATTACTGACTTTCCTGGCGAGGGCTTCAATATCTTCAATCAATTGGGCGGGTTCAGATGCTTGTCCTGGTAATTTCCTAGCAGGATTGTTTGCTATTTTATCCTGCAGGGCATCCATTTGTGTCATGACCACATCCACCTTTCTCCCAGCTATTGGGCCATTTCGGTTGAGGTGAGTGATCAAAGCTTGCACAATATCCAGGGCTTTTTTTGAATCTTCCACATCAAGCATATCTGCCAGGGTAGGACTTATTGGGATTCTTCGAGACTCGTCGCCTGTAATGAATCTCATCATACCACTTGTAGCAGGCAGTGAGCGTAATATGGTGGACCAATTTGTCCCAGCCGCTGCTCGCTCGGCTTCCAGTTCCTTGGTGCCAATCTGAAAATCATTATTCTCTTTATCCAAAGTCATGACATGCTTTCGATAGTTATTGAGAACAGCATCAATGCCCCGGGCAATAATATGGAGCTCGTCATATCTCAGCTGGGCCTCATTGGACATCTCGGTACAATCCTCCACCAGCTTCAAAGCCCATGTTCTGCGAGCCTTGAACAAGTCCTCCCACGCGCGTAAATCATTTTGGTCGGCGATCGTGTCCGGGGCTTTCGATGGGTTATATTTCGGAGGTAAAGGGATATCGGTTTGCACAGAGGTAGAGTCTTGAGTTATCCGGCGATCATACACGAAAATTTCTTTCTTTTTACTATTAGTTTTACCGCCGGACTGGGATGTAATTATTAACTCGCCTCTGTAGATAATGCAGGCAGACGTGCTTGTTTCCCCAAGGATGTGAGGGCGGTATGGTTCTGTAGAGTCACCGAGCTGTGTTTCGAGACCCATATCTTGAAGGCATCTAGTCTTTAGAAATTATTAGCATGTTTACTCATAGCATAGCACATTCTCCAAGAGGCGGACTTACGATTCAAATGAACTTGGGTCGGCCTGTAGGCGCTGGCCCGTGTGCGCCAGCAGGATTTGAAGAGCCATGCCTACAGCTTCCCTCTACAACTTTCTCCAGTTGCGAAGTTCCTCTGGGAGTGGTGCAGAGTGGAAGTGGTTGGTGTCGCATGAGCAGACGATAGAAGACGGTCGGCAGCGGAGACAAGGCTCCAAGGCCTCGTTGTGACGCCACAGATGCCGAGTGAGACACTAGCCACAACGGCCTAGATAGTTCACCTGTCAACAGTTTAGAGTTTGTGAAGCACTTTGTTAGCAACAACAATATTTGTCGATATGGCTCAAATTGATCAAGTAGAGGAGATGGAGGGTATCGAGAATGATGCGACCGTCGAAACCATACCACTATTCACGGAGCAAGAGCAACGAGTCCTAGACCTCTACGATCGACTAGAAGAGCTTCAGTTGGAGGTAGCATTACTCAAGTCACAAGGAACTCTATCACAAGGTAATAAACAATCTTACATTCACATCATCCCAAGTCACGCGTTCTAACCTTGCCAGACAAGCATGACGAAGTCTCAGACCAAGATATCAAGACCGCCCAACAAGAACTTCTCCAAGCAAAAACCGCATACCAGCTCCGAAATAATATCATCGAGAACGTTCTAGTCGCAAATCCTATTCTGAAAGCAGTTCATTCCGGGAGCAATGCATCGATAGCTGAACAGTAAGCTACACATTCGACCTACCTAGTCCTCTCAACTGACCATCTCCAGGGATTTACTACCACTCCTTTCACAGCGTGATCAACTATCCATAAAACTAACTGCCTTAACCTCACAACTCCAATCTTCAAAAAAGGACTTGATGAACACTGAGAGCGAGCCCATCCTAACAGCCCGTCAAAACGTCGAGTTAACCAAGAAAATGGTCGCCCTAGCCAGCTCAGCAAACACCCAAAAAAGAGATGACATCCCCCAAAAAGCGCAAGCCCAGTTAAACGAGTTAGATGCCGAACTCAAATCCAGTCGGCAAAAATGGAGGATCATGAAGGGCACTGCGAGTGGGACGATTGTGGGGAGTGGTATTGACTGGGCTCGAGATCCCGATTTATTGGACATAGTGTTGGATGATGATGGTGCTGATGGCTAAGATTTTAAGAACGAAAGTGTTAGGGGGTAGTAAAAATAGAGGCTATTTGGTGATCAAAGTTTACAGTGTCTATTATTTTGTCTATCCAAGCAGCCTCGCTGCTTCCTGCTATGGGTAGTTCCGAGGTTGACCGACAATACAATCCACATGATGACCAGTATTGTGTATGGCAACCGTGACGAGACTCTTTTCGGGAATAGTACAAATGACAAGGTATATTACAAAATGCCCATTCCAACCCAAAACACCGACATCTAAACCACCAGCCCTTTTAGTCGTCGTCATCGTCGTAACCACTGACGTTGATATCCGGAATACCATCATCGTCATAACCAGCATCTTCTTGATACTCTTCCTCCGGATATTCTTCTTCTGATGCTTCTGCTGCCTCCTCATCCGCCTCCGCCATCTCAACATCTTCGTCCTCTGGGTCAGGGCTATTGACAGGGCGGGTACGCTCACCAACCTCCGACTCAGCAGGCTGCATACTTGGACTTCGGGTTGGTTCACGAGCTACACTCTCGACTGCTTCACTTTGCGCTCGAGGTTCCACCGTCTCCTCTCGTCCAGGAGGCTCACTACCTCGTTCGGAGCCAGCAACAGAGCCAAGCATGCTTCCAGCTCGACTCCCATAACGGGGCTGGTTAAATACCACTTCATAATTGACCTTTTTGGAAAACTCGCGATTATTCGCGACCGCACTTGTAGCTTCTCCAGGCGAAGCTGCTGGTTCGGTTTGTCCCTCTCCCATCTTAGCCTTCTTAACCCGGTTTCTCTTTTTGACTGGTGGTTGTTGCAAAGCAAGCTCGGCCTCGTGCTTCTTCTTCTGCTCTTTTAAAAGCCATGCCTTGTTCGCATTAAGCCAGACTCGCTCCTTTCTTGCGACATCGTCAGGAGAAAGTATGCTATTTGCCACATCCGGGTCATCCTCGAATTCGTCTTCCCCAATGTCCACATCCATGTTGACATCTTTTTCATTCTCTCTGGCAATAATCATACGGTGCTTGACACGCTCCTCTGCCTCGGCGTGATGTAGAGCGCCCTCCAGAGAGTGCGGATCCATAAGAATTTGTGACAACAAGTCGTTGAGCCTATCCGCAGTTCCATGCATGGCCCCCGAACTACTGTCAGTAGGAGTGCCTTGGGTGGATGGAGCAAGTCTGGACTTTCGGGCTTCCTCTTGTCTTCTATTTTCGTCTCGCTTCTCCTGTTCCTCTTGCTGCTTCCTCTCTTTCTCCTCCGGTCGCAGTTCCTCATCAAACGTATCTACTAAATGCCCTAATTGTTCCTGATCGTGGAGAGCGTGGTCAACCAGATCTCCTTCCGCTTGGAAATTGGGGTCAACGTTGGCGCCATTACTTCTGTCGAAATTCGGTCGAGGCAGTCTAGAAGACGATGGAATTGCTGGAATTGCGAAGCCGTCCGCATCCCGTCGGTTCTCCTGTTCTAGTGCGCGCTCAGATTCTCTGCGCTTTTCCTGTTCAGCTTCTAGTAGTTCTTCCTCAGCTACAACAAGGCCATTACGCTTTCTCTTCTTATTCTTCTTCCTCTCCTTCTCACTGAGAAACTCGGGGGAGTTCTGGTAAAATGAAGGCGGGTCGTGCTGCGTTGATAGGAATTCGTTGGTTCTGAATTCTTCAAGGGTCAACTGGCTACTTGCAGTTCGCATGAACTCAACAAGGCGCTTTTGCAAGGTTGTGGTGGTGATTTTGACAACGTAGACCACCTCCTTGAGTGTGCGGCGATAATTGTGCATTCGGGCTGCCATGACCAGGGCTGCACCACAGATCCCAGAAGGTCTTCTTCCCATAGAAATCCAGTCCAACTCCATACGATTGCAAAAACGAATGGCAGATTCGCAAACTTTGTCCAGATCATCACCAAACTCAAGTTTCATAGCAAATCTGCGCATCAAGTCCTCGGGTACGACAGGTGTCAACTGGCGACTGAGACAGCATTTCTCTTGAAGGTCGCAGAATACTCTACCCAGTCTGAAGACGTTGACCTAAGGAAAAGTCAATACTAGTAACCAACGGATAGGAAGTTTCTTACATTAATTTTGTCTGAAAACTCAATGAGCATCACCTTGCAAGGAGGATTTCTTCGACAGGAGACGTACAACGAAACGGCCGCAACTTCTGAAATTCGACGACCCTGGATAAAGTTCTCTGACTGGGCCAATTTGAAGACTTCAACAGCATCCTTGACGGTTGATTCCCGAATACTAAGCTGTGCAGCAATAGATTTCATTATGAGAGTACCTGTTCAATTCAGTCAGTACAAGAACAGCAGAGGCGAAGTTCAAAGGAGATAGGGAAAGTAATCTTACCATCCTCAAGTGTTTGCTTTGAGTTACCACCATTTCCACGTTGTCCCGGCATGCCTTGACTCCGAGAACCACCTTGGTCGGCGCCCAGGAAAGTTCCTTGGACTATAGCTGCGCCGGAACTACTCTCTCCAAATTGAATCTCAGCTACGATATTGGAATCATCAATAACCCAACCGCAACTCTGGCAAGTTCCATCCTCGATATTGTTTTCCTTGCAGTCGGGGTTGGCACAGGCAGGTTTAGGTGGGCGTACTTTTGCTCGTTCAGTAAAAATGGTCGGGTTTTTGGATGGGGGTGGTCGATTGCGACCTGCGATAGGATTTGGGCGCTTAGGAGCTCTGGGTTTTGGATTGGGCGGCATGGTTCAGAATTTGTAGGTAGAGATATGGGTGGGTTGCTTTGCGGAAGGGGGGGGGGGTTCACGTGACGTGACGCGAAACTTAAGAGATGAAGTGGTTCGTTCGCAGAAGAGATGGCAGCAAATATCAACTCAAAGTCCGACTGAATGGACAGCAATTGCGAGTGGGTGCTATTGTTCTTTATTCTATATTAGAAAGTGCGAAAAGGCTGTAGATGATGATATTGCTCACCGCAGACCTCGCCCTTCAGTGACCGAGGAACCCCGCGACGGCCAGGGTGAGGAGCGATCTGATACTCGTTCTCGCAAGAGGGTAAAATGTAACTATTGATGCCCTCTTGTCTAGTATTGACGGGCCGAGCAGGTACGATGACTGCAGGCGGGCGCTGGTTGGTCGATGTGGGGTGGAGATGGGAGATGTCGTTGAAAAGTTGAGGTTGGGTGTGTCTGGACGGAGGATTGACAATGGAAGAAACGGTCGATAAAAGCGCTCCAACTTGATGACTCGATTGCGTGGTGGGCGACGAGGTGCATGAAAGAAAGTGGGGCCGCGCCAGTCTAAGCGAAAGCTAACAGCCTTTGGACGTTTGGCTGCTCAAAATTAAGTGAATTGCATATTTATCCATCAGAAGTCCTCCTCTCACTACCTAGGGAAAAAAGGCTTGCGAGTTGATGTGATTGGTGTAGTAAACACCGCTCAACCAATTGCGTCAGTTTGCCTTTTTATCGCAACTCTGTGGCTTAATTTGTGCCTTATTTCATTCCCCTCACCCAAAGCCAAGGTTTTGCCGTCGAGCATCTCGTACACGTGATGGATAATAGTCACTCGCCGGACTGCTTTGGGATATTATAGTTAGAATTTGATGTCCTTTCTAGGAAGTTTTTTCTAGAAATGGGCTGCCTTAGCGGTAGAATTAGATCAACCTCTAGAAGTCTATTGCCTACCTCCTTAAGTTTGGAAGGTACCGTTTTAAGCCTCAACTCCATCATCCCCACCACAGTCATGCAAGTAGCTATGACTACCTACCAAGTTGAATTATTCAGCAAAAAAAAAAAACTGTTATTAATATCATTAAAATGGTCTTCAGCGATAAAGCCCATTTTGAAAAGTGAATAAAAATATCTGCTAAGTATTTTGGACTGGGATGCCCCGCTGCCGGGGCCAGCGGCCAAAGGCGGAGAGGGTTGTGGCAGAAAGTCAAAAAAAAAAAGGGATTTTTGGCACGCCCGACTCGGTCCCCCTCATAACTTCTCACCGTCCGCCTCACGCCTTGAAAAAACGAAACCATCCCATCTCGTCTTCCTCTATTTGCCATCTTTTGAAGATATACTCCCAAATACCACCTGCCTTGTCTACTTCCTCCCACACATTCTAAACCGCAATCATGGCAGACGAAAAGATGAAGGGAATGGACCATTCCGAAGTTCACTACTTCAACAGGTATGTTCCACCTTGTTCTGCAGCCTCAAACCATTCAGCTACTGATCGCAGATAGTTATAACCACCATGGTATGTTCTTAGTCTTCATGCGACCCAAATATGAATGTTCTAGCTGCTAATCGTTGTCCCCAGGCATTCACGAAGAAATGTTGGTGTGTACCTGCAGCGATGCATCCTTTCTCTGCATAAATAAATGCTGATCCCAAGTAGAAAGATGAAGTACGAACGCGATCATACATGAATGCTATTGTACAAAACAAGCACCTTTTCAAAGACAAGATTGTCCTCGATGTTGGTTGCGGAACCGCCATTCTCTCCATGTACATCTCCTCCACCCCCACCCCCACACCTACAATACAGACCTAACCAAGATGAAATAGGTTCGCAGTCAAGGCCGGTGCCAAACACGTTATCGGAGTCGATATGTCTACAATCATCGAGAAGGCCAAGGAGATTGTCGAGGTCAACGGAATGTCCGACAAGATCACCCTGTTACAAGGAAAGATGGAGGAGGTCGAGCTACCATTCCCAAAGGTCGACATTATCATCTCGGAGTGGATGGGTTATTTCTTGCTCTACGAGTCCATGCTTGATACCGTACTTTACGCCCGTGACAAGTACCTGGCTCCAAATGGTCTGATCTTCCCTGATAAGGCTACCATCTTCATGGCTGGTATTGAGGATGGAGAGTACAAGGATGAGAAGATTGGATGTAAGTTCTTTGCTCGCCCTATTGTCACTCTCGCACAAAAATGCTAATTTATCCAGTCTGGGACAACGTTTATGGCTTCGATTACTCCCCTCTCAAGCACACCGCTCTCACAGAACCCCTCGTCGACACCGTAGAAATCAAGGCCGTTGTCACCGACCCAACTGCCGTATTAACCCTCGACCTTTACACGTGCACCACTGCAGACCTCGCATTTACCTCCCCCTTTACTCTCGATGCTCGCCGTGACGATTTCATCCATGCTTTAATCGCATGGTTCGATATCGATTTCACCGCTTGCCACAAGCCAATTAGATTCTCCACCGGTCCCCACACAAAATACACACATTGGAAACAAACCGTTTTCTACCTCCGCGAAGTCTTGACTGTGCAGCAAGGAGAGCAAGTCAAGGGTGTTTTGGAGAACAAGCCCAACGAGAAGAACAAGAGAGATTTGGATGTCAAGATTTCGTATAAACTCGAAACCGAAGATCCAAACCGACAGGCCGAGGGGAGCTGCGAGTACAAGATGTGTTAATGAAAACGAAATTATGTTTGATTTTCTCTCGGTGTGATGGGTTCCTTCGCGGCTGAGAGCGCAGACCCTGGAATTTTTCTCATCTTCATGTTTTGTTTTCTTTGGTAAATTTTGGGGATGGATGGGCACCCCATGATCTGTTTTTATGACAAGGGGCACAACAAACTGGAATGTTCAATTGGCGTTTAGAGAGCAGCATAGCGGAAACTTTTTTTTCTCTTGTTCAGCAGCCTTTTTCGTTTTTCGCATATTATTTTGCGGGGGGTCGGAAACTGCAGGAGACAATAGGATTGCCTTTTGTATGGTAGGTGTATACCTTAGATTCATGGAAGGAATTGAAAGATAAATACCAAAGACTAATACTTTGCTGCATGCCGTGAGCTGTGATGTGAGAGGGGCTGTTCGGGGTGGCATTAAGGGTGTCTTGGGGTAGTGGACAAAAGCAACAACAAATTGGCCTGCGTTGGCTCAATCAATGGGCTTGTCGAAGTCACGGTCAACCCATCTTCTCGAGGACAGTCACGACTAGGGTTTCTACCTGTTTCGTTAGGTACTTTGGAATACCTAGAGGCCGAGGTCGCAGTAAAAGTTAGCTCCTTCCCTAGCTGACTTACCATCAACATGACAAACCCAAGATCGCTCCTTCCCTCCTCTTACCTCGGCCATGCCACGCTGGTAATCTAGATCTCTTTGAGCCGGGTACCTAGGTATGTTCTGAAAAGAACCAGTTCTAAACTGCAATCTCGAAAACGTACTTTGTGGTATCTCTCTTCCTTCTATAATGCTGACAATTTCGACACAGGCTCTGGCCGAGAGAGAGAAGTTAATCGCTCTTTAGGGGAAGGACGGGGGGAAGGACGGGAAGGACGGTGTGAAAGCAGGGAAGTTTTTGGATTTTATTGGGGATCTGAGGTATCTTGCGGATATTGGGGAAACCAGTTCTGGTACTGCAGGGATAGCAACAGATGCCATAAGCCTCGATGGTAATGCTTCGGAAGTCGATGGTGAATAAGCTTCACCAGAGGATAGTGCACCAGTGAGTGGATAAATGGAAGAAGGTCACTTGAAAAGATGAAAAGCTCATGTGGCCATGTTATCTTTTAAGTGGCGTATCTTTCCATCTAAAAACGTTAGTTGAATTTTACCCCTCTTAAAATCAGAATCGTTGTTTTTTTCTTTCATATTGTAAGCCGTTAATACAAGCTTTTTATACTCTTCCATTTCATATAAACGCAACGTGCAATTGACATTCATTGGTGAAACCTCTATCAAAACCTTGCTTGTTCACATCTTCACCCTCGCTTAACTTCTCAACTCTTCACTTCACCCCTCAGATCAATAAGCTAAACCCTCGGCCATTCCACCATCAAGTCCCCACAAGCATTTTGAAATCAAAAACCACAAGTAAGCAGAAATCTAGCTTCAGCAAAACGACGTTGATCTGGTCTAGCGGTCCAGGCGCAAGCAAACTTATGGCCTGTTTGGTTTCTTATTCATTCCTATGCCGCTTGGAGTCAAAGAAAACCAAAAACTCAGTTCGTTTAGTTTAATCAACCTCGGTCACCTTCTTTGAAGGTGGAGGAAGATTTTGCTGTTTTTTTGTAGGCCTAGGAAGGTTGGTTCATAGCGTTTTGCGCGCAAATCACTTTTGCTAGTGGCAGCGAGGTGGCAGCGAACTTTCAAGGAAGACCCGCCCTTTCCATGTCAAGGTTTTGAGTCAGTCTAGGTAGAATGCAATTGCATTACTGAACAAAAGAGGAAGAGACACCTCGCTTCCCTTGGAACACCTCCAGCACTTCAATACCAGTTTCCTCAAAACTGATTTACCTTTACTTATCAGATTTGATCAGATTTGATCAGATTTGATCAGATTTGATCAGATTTGGCCAAATCTACCATAGATTCACTTTTGATTTTGGTATCGCCCCAGAAGAATCGCAACAGCTTCTGACTTCTAGAAACTCAACTTTATTGCTGGGTCGTTCCTTCTCTCAAGCTTGTTTCTTGATAGTATCCTGAAATTAGGTTGAAGTCGCCACTTCCTTCCATGAAATTGCAGTGCCAAGACGAGAGCGAAGAAAGAACGAAGCGAGGGAATGCACGACCCCGTGTCTATAAAAGAGTATAGCCATACCCATTTCAGAAGCTTGTCCAACTATATATATAAAACTACTAGACGCTGGAGAACTATTTGATATATATTATCATCGTGGTACTCTATTTACAAGGTCAAAACCAAGAACAATACATAGGCCATCAATATAGTAGACAAGCCAAAGCATGAACATATACGCTATGACCATA
Source organism: Hymenoscyphus salicellus (assembly GCA_001414355.1). NCBI lineage: Eukaryota > Fungi > Ascomycota > Leotiomycetes > Helotiales > Helotiaceae > Hymenoscyphus > Hymenoscyphus salicellus. Next base: position 10,201 of record LLCD01000477.1, read on the forward strand.
CCCCCAAATTCACCACAAAAGAGACCCCCTTGGAAAAATTTGTGCCCACATTACCTCATTTGAGTATAATATACACAAATAAGCAGTTTGCTGTCGCCTTTAAAGGCAAAGGACACAGTACAATGAGCAATAGGCTTAGATATGACCAACAAAATATTCTCCTGTGCTCTGTGTGAATCTAGGTACGACAAAGAGTTCGAGCTAACCCAATGCAACAACTCGAGGCTCACTCACGTAAAAAGGGCAAAAATAATAATAATACAAAAATAAGTTTTCAGAGTGGGAAATAAACACTCGGAGTTATCTAACGAACTTTTACCATTTCTCTCACACACGGTTTACTATACTTAAAAGTAGAAGCTTACTCAACTATGCCACCGAAAAAAACACAGCGGTAAAATAGCCATGGTTAAATGGTTTCACATCTGAAGGCTATCATGTTACTCCAAGTCCCTTCTTTTTAGCATTGAATCTTTTGGCATTAAAAAGAATATATACTGCCTTAGTTCAACCCCATAATCCTGTTTCTCATGTCACAAACCCTCAATTCTTTGGACCTTGTCTCTTCGCATCCTCCTCCTCATTCTTTGGAACACTAACAAAAGCAGGCACCGTAACCGAGTTAAGGTTTCTAAACGCCTATTAAAAGGTTAGCATACCCCCCCAAAACAAACCCCCAAAAACCAAAATCAAAATCAGAAAGGCCTCCCACCTCCCAGGCCCTCGTCTCCCACCAAAAACTCCAAAACCACCATCCCCATCTTTCCCCCCTCTCAAGCCACCACCCAATCTTCCACCCCCCAGAAAAAAGACTCACCTTAGCAAAAGCCCCCTCAGGCAACTCCCCACTCCACTTATCCTCCACCATAACGATCTTCTCTCCTTGAGAATCAGTATGGATCTTCACCACACTCTCAATAGTCTGTTCGCTTCCAATTCCCTTGATCGTGTATTTGGTTTTCAAGTCCATGGTGATGGGATTTCCGGAGGACGTGACATTTTGGGAGATGCGTTCGATTTTTGAAAAGGCGGTTTGGAGACCGTACCATTGGGGTTCGTACTGTTTTCTCCCGACGGCTTTGGTTATTGGGTCGGCGAAGGTTGCGTCGTCCTGTTTGGTTAGTTTATGATATGGTATGTGGAGGTGGAACGGGTGGGATGATGTACAGCCCAGAGCTGGAGTTTCTTCAAGGACGGTCTGCCTGCGAAAAGCTGTTTGGAAGTTAGTTTATTTGGAAGTTTTTGAAGTGAGGTAACTTGCATCCAAGATACTACCAACAAGAACCTTTTGGTTCTGAGAAAGGACCACGCCTGAAGCAGTTTTTATATCGGTATTCTCAATGCCCAAATCGTTGGTAGAAGGGGCTTTCATATCCGCTTCTTTCTGTGCCTGCGCAGTTGCAGATGGGGTTCCGGTAGACATATTTCTTGTTGCAATTGAAGATCCTAAGTAAATAGGTATAGATGTTCTATGGGTTTTGGATATGGAGAGTAATGAACGCATTTAAATATCTGAGAATTGATTCATACTTTTTGTTGGAGATGAACGGGGTATTTGTACTGATACTTGTAAATAAACAAGAAAAGACAGTAAACATCCCTTACGCGTTGATACCTCAGAGGCGTTTTCCCCAATCTATTGACATCATCATTTTCAGCCGGAGTAAATCTCTCCGATCCAGCTGGAAGAAGCTCCGAGTCCTATGTCACATGATTACATTTTCTCACGAGCAAACAATAAATATGTCTAAGGAAAAACTTGAAGGAAGAAATTTAACTAAACTCGTAAGTTCATGTCAGAAGAATAATGGTCTAGAAATGCCGCCAAAAACAACAGTAGGCAAAAAAACAAAAATGCATAAAACTTTTCGTCTATCAACAGGCTATGCCGTAGCCATTCTCAATTTCCTAAATAAAACGCCAACGAGATCCTCATAAACTTCTTTGCGTCATCTCACTTCGTTGCTTAACATTGCTTCACAACAGAAGCAACCTTAGTAGCCAAGTCATCCGCTTCACTTCTTGTAGCAGCCTCAGCATACACTCTAACAGCATCTTCTGTACCCGAAGCTCTCGCAAATGATCTGCCTTCGGAATACTTGGATACCAGCGCATCAATTTGAGCTTGTGCCTCTGTAGGCTCTATCAATCTTCTCTCTGTGGCATCTGCCACAAAGATACCTCGGTTTGCGACCTCAACACGAACCAACCGGTTTGGAAGATCTATGTAAGTAAGATCCCACTCCTTTGGTGTCCAGCGCTTGTGGGCAAGAATAATCTCGACAAGAAGCATATCTGATAGTGCATCACCAACGGTTTGATTGATAACTTCAGTAAGACCAACCAAGGTTGTGAGCGCACTTTTCTGGGCAGGAGATTGAAGTGACTCCTTGTCCCCAAGAGCTTTCTTAAAGGTGTCTAGAGCTTGCTGTGAGAAAACGACAGTTCCGTGGCCGTTGGCCTCGAAATAAACACCGACATCAAACTTTGTTGCGGCATGATGCAAATGCTTGACTCCTGTCTTGGTGCAAACAACTGGAAGACCTAGGGTCTTTTCGACATACTTTGTGCTTGCACCATTGGCATAAGCAGTTTGTACAACTCCAATCTTCAACTCCTGACCGAAGCCAGCTTCACGGGCGAGATCACCAATGAAAGAGGCAGCGAGCGTAGCAATCCGGTCACCGTCAAGAAGGCGGAAACCTTGCTCAGGATCGTTGAAATAGTAGACAATTCGATCAGCATCACCATCGTATGAACAGCAACGGTCGTTAACTCCAGCTTTGGAAGATGGGGGTGCTCGCTGCTTGGTCTTGACAAAGTCCGCACCGCACTGTGGATGTTAGCAACAATCCAAGAAAACCATATCTAATACCTACATCGTGATTAAGAACCTCCGCATTGATAATATCATCGTTGATGATCTTGACCTCCAAACCCGGGTTGGCATATGTCTTTGGCTCGTCCTTTGTCTGTTTCTCCTCTTCATTTACCAATGAAACTGCCGATTCCATGGTAGCTAAGAATTCGGCAAGCTTTGGTGCTCCTACGCCATTGGCACAATCCACCGTGAGGGATCCAACAGGCTTCTTTCCGTCCATTGCCTTGATGAATGCCTTTGCCAACTTCTCGTAATAACCCTGCTCGCTGACATCTCCATATTCGAGTGGGGTGCCGATCGTGTTTGTGCATCTCGTAAGGTAATGGAGTTGTGGGGTTGTAAGGAGTTTGTAGTCGGTGCTAGTTGAACCAACGGCCTCCAAAGCGTCAACCAAAGCAGTTACCAGCTTTGGACCAGAAGGTCTGGTGTCTCGGCCGTAGATAACGTTGGATTTGCTGCTCTCGCTGACACCCTCCTTTGCCTCAATTTCCCGGTAGACCTTGGCCACATCCTCATCTCGAGCATTGGCCAGCTTGGTGGCATGAGCTTCCCAAGCCTCCTCCAACATCTCACCCATAGGGTCGACCAGCTTTACGCCATTATCTGCTGGTGGATTGTGCGAGGCCGTAATCATGACACCAATTGTGTTTTTGAGCTTTCTCGAGCGTAGCTCAGCAAGTAGTCCCACGCGGAAAACGACCGAATCCAGGAGGTCAGCCTTCATTCGAAAGCCTGCTGTGCCATATTGGAAAACTCGATCGACGGGCTTTGGGTGCTTCTTGGCCGCAGCAAGAATTTGGGCATCTTTGGAAGCCATTTCGGTAGCGTATTTGGGGTTGAAGTAGAGAAGGGGGTAGGGTAGTTGAGTTGAGGTTGGGAATTCGGAGCTGGAGAGCTGAGTTCAATAGAGGGGTGAGCCCCGGAAACGAAGTGGGGTGGGTGTTTTGGATCCTAAAATAAACACGCATCACGTGCTTTCGTATTTGGCAGGGGTTTCGGACGCGCTTTCCAATTGTACTCGCCTTTTTGGACAACCAATGGATACAACCCAGCATTTGCTCCTCAATCGCGCCTGCCCTCCTTACTTCCTTCCTACTCGAGTATCTAGCCACTCATGACAACACTCTCGAGTTCCCTTGCTTCTACGCGAAACCTTGCTTAACAGAATAATTGCCCTCCTAAATCGCCATCGCCATCATGCCCCGCAACGACAACGAATGTGCAAACCCCCTCTGGCTTGGTTGGGTGAAAGAATGGCTTGAGAAGGAGCGGGAACGAGGCACGAAGGCAGTCACCACGTACAAGAAAGCTCACGATTCCCTCAAAGCATGCCCATTGGCATTCCAGCATCCCTCACAAGTCATACAACTCACTGGCTTCGGACCTAAGCTTTGCGAGCGATTGACGGAAAAGATGAAGAAACACTGCGAGGAAAATGGCGAGGGAATGCCCGCGATACCAAAAAAGAAGAGAAAGAAGAAGAATGCGGCAGCGGGTAGCGGCACCGACGACGATGAACAGGAGGCAGCGAGCCCGGTTAAGAAGCCGAGGAAAACAAAGGCTTATGTGCCGGCACATCGGTCTGGTGGTTATGCAATCATACTCGCTCTTTCAACGCTGGAAGAGGGAGAGAAGCACGGCATACTGAAACAGGAAATCATAGAATTGGCGCAGCAACATTCTGATTCTTCTTTCACAATTGCGAAAGGCCATTACACGGCATGGAACTCGATGAAGTCTTTGACTGAAAAAGATTTGGTTTATGTAAAGGGCCGACCAACAAAGTACTTTTTGACAGAGGGTGGATGGGAGCTTGCAAAAAGCTTCTTGAAAGCAAATGATCCAGAAGGACGAATGGATAACTTTGTCTCGAGAGACCAAGCTGCGGGGGCATCGAAATCCAACGAGGACGATTTCTATGATCTAGGCGGGAGCCCTCCACCGGCGGGACGGAAACCTTCTAGGACTCCAGCAGCAGATGACGATAATGAGAGCCCTGGCGAAGACTTAATCCCCATGGGAGAAATCGTAACCTCAGCCCGTTCCCTCCCAGAATTTAGACCAGTCATTTTACAGCCTGGTTCCTTCACCGTCGAAATGGTCCTCGATTCACGAGAAGTTGTTACCAAAAAGAATCGGAATTACATCCACAACGAACTGGAGGAAAAGATGGGTGCCAAGCCTTTGGTACGAGCTCTTCCCTTGGGTGATATTCTATGGGTTGCCAAACTCAAAGACCCCAACTACCTTTCAACACAAGGCATAGAAGGCGATGAAGTCGTCCTCGACTATATCGTGGAACGAAAACGTCTAGACGATCTTATAAGCTCCATCAAAGACGGCCGATTCTACGAGCAAAAATTCCGATTAAACAAAAGCGGTCTCAAAAACGGCATTTATCTCATTGAAGAAAGTGGTGTTGACAAAGAATATTTCGCAGAACACTGGGCCGAACGAGTCCAATCCTCCATCGCAACGACCCAAGTCGTCAGCGGCTTCTTCGTCAAGAAAACCCAGAAAATTGATGAAACCATTCGCTACCTCGTCCGTTTGACAGCCATGTTAAAGTTAAGATACGAGAAGGAACCTCTCCACGTAATTCCTACTTCAGTCGTCACTTACTGGAATTACCTCCCTCTTCTCAAACACCTGAAGGAGAAACATCCTGGGACAGATTACCATGCCACTTACGGACTTTTCCAATTCCACTCTGAAAAAACCAAGAATCTCACTCTAAGAGATAATTTCTTGAAGATGTTGATGTGTATCAAAGGTGTCAGTGGTACAAAAGCCTTGGAGATCCAGAAGATATGGAAGACCCCCGCCGATTTCGTGGCAGCGTTCAAGGCGTTAGGTGAAGGCGAGGAGGAAAATAAGAAGAAGCATGGTATGGTCAGTGATAAGTGTGGGAATTTAATTGGAAATCGGAAGATCCAGAAGGCTGTGAGCACCAAGATTGCCAAGGTTTGGGGTTGTTCTGAGCTTGAGTATTGATGAAGGATGTATATTTATGTGTTTGTAAATGCTGGGTGGGATTATGATATAGGCTCTGGAGTTTTCAATTTTGGTTTTGGCCGGCAGGTTTTGGCGAATGGAAGTATCAAACTTAACAATGAACAAATCAATTAATTCAATGCGACATTATTAAAAGGAGCGCAACAGGATATCATCTCGCAATCTCAAAAAAGCAGTAAAGTCCTCCAACCCTTATCCATGCAATGAATGAGCTTCTATCACCCTCGCCGCCGAACAAAAAGCGCTTTGCTGAGGTCAACTTCAGAGCATTACTCCTTAACCGGCTCCTTAACAGCAGGTCCCTCCTTAGCAGCAGCCGGTTCCCCAACCTTAGCCACCTCACCCTCAGCATACTTAACAGTCAAGCCCTCCATGATATCTTTTCCATTTCCACCATAAGCAGCAGGCAAGTCCTTACCAAAAGGCACTTCTCCAGCCAAGCTTCTTGCGTAAGATAAAGGATGAAATTTCTTGATCGTTGCAGGGGAGAGGATGAGCTTCATGGCGGCGAAGACCCAACCCATTAATAAGGGCACGTTGACAAAGAACTTCTCTTTTACGAGTTCGGGGTAGGCCATGCTGAAGGTTTCGATGGTTTGCTTGGAGGCGGCTTTGATAGTTGGGTCCATGCGGAGGAAGGAGACGTTTAGGTAGTCGTGGACTTGGACCATTCCTGGGGAGTGTTGTGTTAATGAACTGAAAACCCATCGAAGCTATTGAAAAGTTTGAAGACGTAGAAGTTTGTGATCACAAGCCCGCCCCATGTTGACGTACGCGAGAGAATGACCTGTCAGACCTCCAGGTGGCATTGAAACGACTAGAAGAAAACAAACATAAAGTTGACTTGGACTTACTGTAAGGGTCAACTCCATCCTCTGGGATCTTGACAGTAGCAGATTTCAAATCCAACTCCTTGAGAGACAACTCCATAAGAGCCGCGCGCCACTTAACAAACCTATGATATAAAGTCAGCAACGAACATCATCTCACACCTCCCCTCAAGTTTAAAAAAGGGAGGGAAAACTCACTCCTCAACATTCCCAAACGTAGCCTTATTGTCCTTCACAGCACCGTAAATATTCCAAGTCACAATCTCCTTCAACCCATCCGGTTGAGGGTACACAGTGACAAATCCCAAATCTCCGAACTTCGCCTTATCAAATGAAACATCAGACAAGAGAGCAAGAGGCTTCATCTCCTTTCTCCATTTCAAAGCTTTCTTCAATTGCGTAATGGCATCGGCGACGACTTTATTATTTGCCCGCAAGAATTTCTCGAGGATGATGGAGGTTGGTACATGAGCTGGATCGGCGGACAGGGTGACACCCCACATCTCATCATGCTCGATTTCCTTGATGATTGCTGCGAGTTCAGCGGTGAGTTTTTGCAGGGGAGTTTCAACTGCCTTCTCGGGGGTCTTTTCGGTTGCTTTTTCGGCTTCCTTTGGTTTCTCCTCTGCGACTTTTTCGGGGGTGGTCTGACTCTTCTCAGGGGTTGCTGATACTACTGCGGCTTCTGCTTCGACTGGCTTGGGGGTTTCGACGACAGGTGCAGGCTCGGTGGCCGCGACCACGGGGGGTGTTGCTTCAGTGCTCATATTGATGAGATTTTGTCTGTTGGTATGAGATTTTTGTAAATATGGAGGACAGAATCGATCAAGAGAAGGTCACTTTGCGAAACTGGAGAGGGGAACCGAAATTGTGGAGACCACGTCACGTGGGTAGGTTTATATGTAACCTGGCCTGGATGGTGCGGGATGCTATCTGTGAATTTGAATTCGTCTTTGAGTTTGGTTCAAGCGTTTACTTCAACTGACGTTCCTTTGGAAAAAGTATCAGCCACCGTAACGTGGAGGCCAAGGTAAGTTGTTTTTAAGAGACCGACCCATTCGATTCAAACCAGTCTTCCCAAACCTAGAAATTCAGGTCTACCCCTCCAACTAAACTGCAAGCAAATATATCAGTCCAGGGTCCACGGGCGAAAAACACGTTAAAAATAGCAGTAAACAACTTCTGCTGGGAAGGGATAAACCTTCTATTTTGTACCTTCAAAAAATCAGTTTAAACTCAAGACTCGAGTCTGAACTGCAACCAAAATTAATGAATTTCACTTGGTTCTATTATTAATCAGCTATAAAAGCTTCATTCTAAATTTATCAGGTAGTTTTCTGACCTCGTTTGTACGTAATGTTGTTGTTTAGTTC
>LLCD01000478.1:0-18288 GCA_001414355.1 Hymenoscyphus salicellus
TCTAAATATAAGATAGTAATAAAGACAGCTAGTAAGATAAAGGCTAGCAGTAAGATAAAGGCTGGCGTAATAGTCTAGATCGTTATATTACCTCTCCTTTTGAAAAAAAGCTTACTCTCAAGCTTGTAGACATCTCGGTATTGTCCTCTAATTCCTTGTACGAATCTAATCCATCCTCCTAGGCCTTAATCTATTCTAGTAGTCGACGCGGAGGTCCTGGCTTTCTAGGGTATTATAAGTAAAAGCTTCGAAGTTTATATAGCGAGTACTTAAAGTCGGAGGCAGGATACTAGTCTAGGTCCTTATCGTAGTTAGATTCTAGCTAGTGCTTAGGCTAAGCCGCTAGTATATTATCGTTATTATTATCTTGTTATATATTAGTATATATCTGTCCGTAGAACATGTATTAAGTAGTAACTCCTAGAGGTACTCTCTATTATAAAGATATTATTATAGTAGTAGTGATTTATATATGTTTACTATAAGGAATTCTTGTCTTATTATATAGTAGTATCTAGGACTCTCTAGTTACTAGATCTTCTTAATTCCTTTTAAAGAGCGCTACAGCTAGGTAATGTCCTTGACCTTAGTACTACGCTTTAAATTCCTCCCAGGGGAACTTAAAACTAATTATATACGCGGTTAGCTTATTCTATATAATTAATAGATCCTTAGAGAATTTAGCCTTTATTAGTATCTTATAGTTACTTTACTCTTCTTAATAGTAGGAATAGAATTGTTTTACAAGCGTGTATTATATGCCTAGATAGTAGTACGTAGCTAAGTATTTTCCTAGCTAAGTAACTCGAGTCTTACTATAATCTAGTTATACTAAGTAGAAGTAATTAGTTATCGCGAGAGAGGTAAGTTACTAGTTCTCTAGCGCTCCCGGAATTACTCTTCGAGAAGAGATTCGTTATTCTAGAGGTTAGATAGTAATTAAGGCTCTAATAGTTAGTAATGTCATTAGAGAAGACTTATAAGGCCTTACCTCTACCTCTACCTCTGTAGAAACGTCTTCCGCGAGCATTAAAGGGAGTTAGTAATACTATCGTTTAAAGACATATAATATATAGTAACGTTTAGTGATATATAACGTAGTAAAAGGTAAAAATAAATAAATAAAGTAGGATACTATAACAGGCCTTCCTAAGTAAAGAGGTGACTTAGTTGTAATATAAACGTGTAGAGTGAACTACTACTTATTATAATGAATATTAAGTTAAACCGAACACTACTATATTAAGCGAACAACTAAGTAAGAAAGAAAGAGAGTTCTAGAGAAACGGAAGCTTAAATACAGGATACTAGCAGCACGCAAGTGATTCTGTACTATATATAACCTGTCTTCTAGGCGACCCGTGCTAACTAAGCCTGGCTTAGTTAGCTATTTTCCCTCGGCTACACGTGTTGTTACAAGTTCCTCTAACTCTATAATAATACCTTAGATAAATATTTTTTCTTAGTAAATACAAAAGGTTAAACAGGTAATCCTCATAGGTTAGAGTAGCTAAAACACGTCTTTAAACCTATAACTCGTATAAAAGTAGATAGTAAATACTGTCTCTTTGTCTATAATAGCTATAACTCTTATGTTAGTAGAAGTCTTATAGCTTACTACCTTTAAAACCGAATTATCTTCTTGTCCTTCTACCTTATATATCACATCTACTTTAACTACTTAATGTTATAATATTCGGCCTATTAAAGAAGCGACTAATAGTTACGCTTTCTTACCTTAACGAAGTATAACTTATACGAATATAAACGTTTAAATAGATAGAGGTATATATTTAAGCTCGATTAGATGTATTTAATAATAAGAAAATTTAATCCGTATACTGTATCGCTTGTTTAGTCTCATTTAACCTACAAAGAGTACTTTGTACTATTGCTCTAGAGATAACCCCCGAGGTTAAAAGGCTAAAAACATCTACCTAATTTAATATCTTTAATCAAGTCTTTATAAATAGTTTACATCTAGACAATGTAACGTTACAGACAGCAAATAGACCCCTTAACTTAACTATTAACAGTTGTATACTACCTTTAACACTAGTCTACTAATATATCTAAAAATTAACGACGGGAACGAAGTAACTTCGAGCGCAAAGTATTATCTACTAACATAATACAAACAACCTACGATCGATTATAAAGAAACGTACCACCCGTACAAAAGGAAAGAGGGTCGTTTTAAAAGGTCACTTCCATATTTCTACACAAAAATTACATGACACAGTAGTAGAAGCCAAAAATACTACAAAAAAGCGGGCATGTAAAAAGGCAAAAACGAAGGGCAAGGCTAGCTCGAATATAACTAAGAATAAAGATAATATTGAAGAAGAAACTGGAGATGAATCTAAAAGCGAAATTAGGGATTGTATTATAGTTGATTGTTAGATAAAATTGTTTTTGGTTAGATGGCACCCCGCAATTAGACGCATTACATGATGACTGACGTTACTTATCTAAGTTCAGGTCGTAGCTCTAATTGTACATAGGGCTCTTCCCAAAGAAAGTGACACCACTCAATTCCGTAGTCTCAAATCTACTAAATCCTTCCGCAATTTTGTTCCAGGCCTCATTCCATTCGATGACCCCGTTGGGCGTGAATATTCCAATCACCTCGCCATCAATACCTATCTTCAGGATCACATCAAACTGGGTTTCCCCACCAGTGAGTCTGTGATCCATAGCCAAGTACTTCTGCCACGCACTTGATACCTTGACGGATCTCCGTTGGTATCGCCAAAACCCGCCGCCGCCGCCGCCCTGCTGACAATACCAGCCCATTCGTCGCAAGTCTTCAATTGCTACCGGCTGAATATTGACGGGCTTGTATCCTTTCAAGAGTACCAGAGATACCGTATTCTCACTACGGTAAGGGTCGACGTCCTCCACAAACCTCTGTGTACAATTCTTGTACACGGATCGAAAGTATTTGATTGCTTGATCTCGTGACCAGTCCTTGCACCGTTTAACGAGCTCAGTCTGATCCAAAGCAGAGATAGCCCAGCTTACATATTCAAAAGTCAACTCATCCTCCACGTTTCTCGAGTTCCGGAGTCTTTGTAGCATTGTATACTTGGTCAGATCCTGCAGGTTAGTCCTTTCAGTAACAACTTCCTCCACAAGATCCTCTAACATGATACGAGTATATTGCTCGACTAGCAAGTCAAAGGTTTCCCCAGTAGGACAGTGCCTTGCCACAAACTTTGCTAACACTTCCCTTTCCTCCTGCCCTTCATCCGTGTATTTGTCCCAATCTTCCAACAACTCTTCCTTCATGCGCCTCATCATGAGCAAGATTCGAGTCCTCTTGGAGTACAGGATATGATCGCGGGGAAGGAATTTTGAACAACGCTGAATGAATGCATCTTCAACAGACAACAGCACTTCCTCAACATGATCCAATGAGGAATGACTTGAATCCGCCACTACCTTGTCCCTTCCATCGCCTTGCATCCCCTGATCTACGATGTGACTGAAGAATGCGGCCTTCTGGTACTCTTCCTTATACTTCTCGAGCTTTGATAATTCGATTCGGGACTCCTCTGACAGCATAAGCGAATCGCATTGCAAATGGGTCATGGCAATAAGTATTGGTCGTCTCATCTCAGATCTTAACCAGCACTCTTGATCATGCTTTTCAAGGGCAGCCCAGCGCTGATCCATGGCTGTTATAGCCCGACGAAGCTGCATAGCCCGCTGTTCTTCGTCTGAAAGACCCGGGTATTTTTTGTGACTTGGACCACCGTTGCCGACTTCAAGAATCGACGAACGTTTCTTCACGACACTGCCTCCTTGTTTCTTCGTTTTCCGCCTATGCTCGTCCGAGTCACTATCATCGCTGTCTCCCACCCCTTTTTCCTGTCTTCCCTTTCCTTTATCCGCCCCTTTCTTCGCTCTGGGGTTTTGCTTGGACGTTGAAGGCGGTGCTTCAGCATTTGTTTGTCTATTAGTTCGACGTTGAACATCCGCAGGAACGGTGCGTGCCTCTGGACTTTCTGATCGAAGAGGGCGATCGAGGTTCTGTGTTACTGTTGCAGCCTCATTGATGGAGTTTTGTAGAATTCTCCGAGCTGTCTCTTTCGCAAGGGAAGTTGGGGAATCCGGTATTTGTTCCGTCGATGACATTGTTGGCGATTAACTTAGTTTGAAAGGATATGGAAGTCAACTGTTGATGGAATTTCGATGGTGTCTGGGGCTTTTTAAGATTGGGAGTTGAGTAGAACTGCCAAAAAATGCTCAGACTCGGAATGACGACTCCTTCAGTCCCGATGAGGCTATGCTGCATGATACGACGCACCGTGGAGTTAGTCGATGGCATTTGAAAATGGAAAATACTGTCTTTCTCTTTGCTATTTGTGTGAGAAATGGCCATGAACAAACAATATTTTGTTTAGAAAGCAGTTTTAAATATTCCGCAAACAATTATTTTATTAAGATTGCAAGAATCCTATATTCCTTTACTGTCTTCTGTAGTGCCAGTAGTGGGAGAGATCAGGCTGAATACACACTGCAGCTTACCCTAGCAAACAGTTTGCCCTGCAAAAAGCCCCGCTATCTACGTTAGCAAAAGCTCCAACTTAATTGTTGAGCTTACTCGTGCCGCTGCTAATTGACCTTCAACTTCATCCAAAGATTTCCAGCGAATTATATTCGTATCAAGGAAGCATCTCAAGATTCTGTCCAGTTTTTAGGGTATCTTGAAATCATTCTATAGTCTCCAAACCATGCCTAACGAAACATCATCGGCCACCAGCGTAGAACTATCATCGATAGCCCCGAGTTCGCCACCGTCAACAAGGAGGGATTCAGCGTCAACAAGTAGGATGACTGCAACTGAGGGCCCACCTCTCACCAAGGAAGAAATTGAGAAGAAACCATGGAAATATATTGGCTATAACGGCTACTCTAAATTCATTGCTTCCGAAAATGATTTCTGTATTGTTCGAAAGTTTTCGTTGCTCAATACACGGATTTTATTGGCTCTTCAAGACCAAATATCTGTTTTGGAGAGTGATCTCGATGAGCTCGATGCACAATACAGTGAAAGAAATGCCGAAGATTTACATAACGGGTCATTCAGAGCCGACAGAGAGGAGCGAACTGCATTAGTTGAGGAGTTAACGAAAAAATTGGCAAAGTACAGTAAGTAATTCCGCTATCCTCACGCTTTTCGCGAGTCCTGAGAATCTGCAGATGAGTTCATACTCCAACAAACGCAGCTGAAAAAATACCCGCAGCCATTCAGACAAGATATCAAAAGCATCAAGAATTGGCACTACAATCACGACGATGTAGCAATTGCCCCCGACGAACAAGCCTACTTATCCCATACCCAAGACCTCATCTCGGTTGTCCCCAAAGAAAAGACTCCCCTCCGCCGTCTTCTCGAGCGCTCCCGCAGATTCCGCAGATTCCCTTTGTGGAAGCAGATCTTCGAACTACCAATATACGACCAAGATGATATACTATACACATCAGACAAACGGATCGACCGCTTCATCACCGTGGTTATTGTGGGGATTGGGACTATTATGCTTATTGTGCCAATGTGGATTTTACAGGCTGTATCGAGGAACAGTCACAAGTTAGCAGTTATCACGGCTTTTATTATTACGTTTCTGGCAATGTTGAGTTATGTGACGGTTGCGAAGCCGTTTGAGACGTTGGCAGCTACTGCCGCGTAGGTTTGCCCCCTTTAATGCGGAATTTGGGAGTCTAGAGGGAATACAGTGCTGATTAGTTCTATTCTAGGTATTCTGCTGTACTTATGGTGTTTTTGCAACTTGGAAGTTCATCTGGGTAGACTCTAATTTGAAGTGTTGCTTGAAACGGTCGCTTGGCATATTCAAGTAAGCGAGGTTAAGTAGGGATAAAAAAATCCTACAGTACTCGATTCCGAAGCAAGTGTGATGGTCTTGATCAGTGAATATAGCTTTGCCACCACGCTAGCTACCAGCGTATCGCACAACTGTAAATAGGTTTGGATCCTTTTGATCCACTTCTCCTCTTTGTAGACAATCTGACTATTCCCATCGTACCATCATTGAACGTACCTTCTCACATACTGTCTACTATCATCAATATTACGATAGACATCGTCGTTGTTCTTCTTTCGACCTACCCACAAAACGATATCCAATACTCAATATGGCGTCGAATACCTTCCCACTCCTCAATAACGGGCGTGACGATCAGTGTGGCCAGTAGTATTATTGTTGACACCATTTACACGTGCGTCAACCTTAACGCAACCCCCGCTCGCTAGGCGAATTTCGTATTCCTTTTCGCTCAACTCATAGAACTACATTTCTGTCCTCAAAATTAAAATCGCTTGTCTTTAGGTATATGCCACACGTACAGATGGTGTGGTTTGGTGGCTTGGCAGTATACTGCTGGCCACACTGATATTAACGATTACCAGACCTTCGCAAAGATTGCTACCCCTGATGACCTCTCAAAGCCTCTCGCAGACCCAAACATCGCATGTTCTTTACAACGAGTGCGGCAGAAGTTATGCTGTACTCACCATCAGGTAGGATGGGAATCACAACATTATGTTTCCCAACTTTGCCTAGTGTGTAATCGTTGTTGTCGTTCGGGGAGACATATTCAGGTTCTTCGTGTTCTTCGTCGAGAAAGGTTTGTGCGGCCACGTACTCGGTGGTAATAGCGCAGAGCCAACTGATAGTATAGCCGCTAGGGTTTGACATGTTCGCTCGTGGAAGAGGTATAACGTGAGTGCGTGTAGGCACTGACCACTTTCAATTTGACTGGTTGGTGTAGTTTGTTTTGTTAGAGGTTTGATTCCTAGCAAGGATTCGTTCGTTACAGGTTTTTCGAAGTAAATAGATCAGAATAGTAGATGGCGAAAGACAAAGGTAGAGTTGTAGGAAATAGAAAGAAGAAACAAGGAGTAAAGTGGTTTGCTTGGATGCTACTGCTACTTCTACAGAGTCAGCCTCGCTGGGCTGAATTTGGCAGGGTTTAAATACTACAGCCGTAAGATTTCAACCCGGAATAGATAAGGAAGACCTGATCCCAATCACAACGCGTGTGGCAGCACCTTTAAACCATACTGCATTCATTGCTACTGTACAGGATGAGCCCTAACGGGGTCGTTCCTTTGCAGCCGGGAAACCTTAGTTTCTATAAACCCCCGTAAATGCACCACAGTAGCAATAGAGAATACAACCTCCGATTGTCTTATCCTACTAAGGACTATTTGAACGGCATTATTAAGGAGGTTTAGAATCTACTTCTTTCGCTTCTTGATGTTCAAAATACCCAACACACTAACTTTTAACTATTACGCGAGCCTTGTTTTCCACTCAAGCACAAAGATCCGCTGGCGCCTGGACAGGGACGCGGCTGACTACGATCGTCACGAGCATCCCCCGCACAAAGCCCGTCTACACCACGCCGCCCTCTTGGCTATCTGCACAACCATGTTCTCGTACAGGGAGACTCGGACACTTGCGATGCGCGGGTGTGATGCATAGGAGTTAGGAAATGCAATCCTTCAATGTGACAATAATCCTGCCCTCTCATATGTTTCGCAGTGCGCTCATTCCCAAATCGCTCACCGAATTCTATTGCAAGCGGGGTGGTGCCAAGGCCCTAACCCAGCCCATTCCATCCACCCTGCCCGGGAGGATTTCAACCAGCCTTACCGAGCCTTACCACACCGGGGTCAAGTATTCGGGCCAAAACACAATCGAGGCAAGGCTCTGAACTCTGTCAGGGTTTGGTAAGGGGTGAGAAATAGATCGTTCGCAAAGCTCCCCAGTCTGCTGTTCGAGGCCTTATTACATACAATAGAGGTGGCCCAAGCAAAGCTACTTATTGAGTTGAGAGGATATTGGTGTCCTGAGGGTCATAGAGAATTGATTGATTTCTGTAGGTAGTCTAGCTAGGTCTATATATAAGGAGTGAATACCGACAAATGAGTGTATTACGCTATGGTAGCGCTTTGTACTCTCCCCCCCTTAAGTAAATGTAAAAGTGGATCGGTGGGGACAGTGTAAACTCCTGGTAATGTCAAAGCGCCGAACCAATGAAAAGAGTTGAAGTTAAACAATGGAGTGATCAAGAATGTTCCATTGGCTAAGAACCATGACATTACCAGGGATTTACACAGCCTCCCCCAGGTCCACAAAAAGTGGGGATTACATTTACTTAAGGGGGGAGAGTATGTATCTAGTCTTCATGCACTTCTTAATTGAACATCTGAAACCACACCTTTGAGTTGTTCGAGGTCTGGCCTCTCACACTAGATACAGGTAGAGCATGTACGCTTGCTACGTTTGCGTGTAACTTTAATTTTCGAAGAGTGGTCGCTAATTAAGAAAGTACATTCGTTAGAGAAGAGGATCGTAAGCCATTCTAATGTCTAGAATAAGTGTTGTAGGCCGTAGAGCCACCGTGTTATCGCCTAGTATTTTGTGAGGTAGGGTTTTTAGCATACGACACATCGGTAATATCCCTGCTCTTTGAGACGTCTTGTAACCGTTCGAACAAAAGCACTGAGGCCTAGCTCTGTTTTTAGTTGAAGGTAATCAAAGCATCTATGCTCATACGAGAAGCTGATACACTCGATAGTATCATAGACTTGTTGTTGATTAAGAAGGCGGTAGGCTCCTGTGCGCGTAGGTCGTGCTCTCTCAGGCGCACCATACTTTAAAATACGATTAATCGTCGACCGACCAGTTCTATACACCTTTGTGATATGAGCAGGACCCTAATGGGCAAGCTAGCGTAGTGTCACGAATCACGTGTTAGCAGGTGACGAGTGAAGACCAGGCGGCGCCCTGACAGGTTAAGCACTATCGTATGCTCTTATAGCAAATATGGATGCTTAGGCTAGCTAAGCGATGTAGGGATTTTCATTGATCGGAGGGATCACGTGACTTGGATCATTTGGATCATAATGATCCACGATCCAGGAGCGTGGATCGAAGGGATCCGGGATGATCCAGGGAACGAAGGGTTCTATATATACTATCACGTCTGCCATTAGATAGGAGCTTCGTGCTCAACTTAGTTTACTTAGTTATCAATACCTTTTACCTTTGACGACTTCGTACAAGTAACGAGTTCACTCCCAAGTGAACAACTCGGCGCGCTCTTACCTCTTCCTGCATCCCAACCATCGATACTTAGTCACCTGATTAGTTAGTTGTTGAGAATCCTTACACGTAGCTGCCGAATGGCCTCTTTATGCTTTGTGGGATTTCAAAACCTAATTGAAGCTCTGGCATAGGATCTGGTGGTGTTGATGGCTACTGGGTATTAGGGATAAATAAGTGTACCCCCTGCCGTGATACGCTTCTGTTATCTTCTACAACGACAGGGATCCACTACCAATCATATAATGAGCCTCTCATGCTGCTTTTACCCGTTTTCTACTGTAGAGTCAATCCAAGCAGAAGGATAGCATACAAAATACTAGGTAGAAAATATAAAGCGACATTGAATGCTATCTGACTAACACATGTGGCGTTATCAAGCAAGGGGTACACTTATTTATCCGCACCACCAAGTACATATTTGGTGGTGGAATTATCAAAGGTGCGGGGTAGGTGTACACAGACTTCTGGTAGTGGGTTCGCAAGGGGAGCTTGCACATGAAACCAAAGGAAGATGTTGATTCAGACGAACCCTTCTCCATTGAGCTTTCGCTTGATCGAAAATAGAGTACGTACAAGATCCAGAAAGGTCCTCAAGTACCCTGGTCCCATTCGTAAATGTGGTAGGTTCCAGTATGAAAATAGAGCGATTAGCCTCATCCGGCTCCCACTGCTACCCCTGCCACTCGGAATCTCTTCCACATTTCCACCCCAGCTCTATCCCTGTCTGCTTTCTCAGTCCCCACCTTCAATCAACCAATAAGAGGCTCCTCATTACTTACCACTCTCCAACCCCACATCGCATTCGTTCTCCCACTACGTCAGCACCCCATGCAATGGAACCATCATCGACCTCAATCAGCTCATCGTTGACCTGCAAGTGAGACCTTCAAACCAAACTCCCCAGCATCCAGCACCTCCTCAATGCTGACCATTTGAAATCCAATTCCCTTGTTCCCCCATCGACTTCTAAAATCCCTCAAGCACTCATACCCATTACATGCCCTCCATCACTTCCCGTCTCTGCCAAATCCTGCGTCAAACACCCCCCCGCATCCCCCGAGCCTTTTCAACCACATCGGCAACCATGGCACAAGAATACAAACTCAAGGGTCTCACCACCCTCGACCTCAAATCCGGCGAGAAGAGAGAGGTAGAGGTAGAAGGAATCGAGGAAGGAAAGGTGTTGCTCCTTAATGTTGGCGGAAAGACGACTGCCGTGGGTAGTAAATGTACACATTATGGAGCTCCGTTGGTCAAGGGAGTTTTGACCGGTGATGGACGGATTACTTGCCCTTGGCATGGAGGTTAGTACTTGCAACTGTGCTACTTAGTTTATGGTATTAGCTAGAGTGATAGCATGTTTCAAAGCTTCCAACGGTGATATTGAAAATGCACCTGCCATCGACGCCCTCCCCTCGTTCGAGCTCTCCGAAAAAGCCGGTGCTGTTTATATCACGGGCGAACAACAGAATATCAAGTCTTCTCGTCGAAAGCCCAAGATACGTATTTCAGGAAAGGCTGGCGGTTCCGAGAAGGTCGTTATTGTCGGAGGAGGAAGCGGAGCTTTGGGAACGCTCGAAGCTCTTCGGGAAAATGGATTCGGTGGTTCCATCACAATGATTGGCAGTGAAGGTTACCCACCAATCGATCGTACCAAGCTATCAAAAGCTCTTATCGCTGATTCATCCAAGATTGCTTTGAGAGATGCTGCTTGGTTCAAAGAGGGCTCAGTGGATGTCGTCAATGATGAAGTAACGGGTGTGGATTTCTCAAGCAAGAAAGTCTCTACCAAGAGTGGTTCCACATATGCATACACAAAGTTAGTTTTGGCTACCGGCGGAACTCCAAGAAGCCTTCCACTTCCTGGATTCAAAGAACTCGGAAACATCTTCGTTCTCCGAACCATTCCTCACGTCAAAGATATCCTCGCCGCCATCGGAGACAAGAACAAGAAGATTGTCATCATCGGAAGTTCATTCATCGGTATGGAAGTAGCCAACGCCCTCGCAAAAGACAACAAAGTAACAGTAGTCGGCATGGAATCCACGCCCTTAGAACGTATCATGGGTGCCTCCGTCGGCGCCGTCTTCCAAAAATCTCTCACAAAAGCAGGTGCAGACTTCAAACTTTCCGCAGGCGTTGAAAAAGCCACCCCCTCCTCCTCCGATCCATCAAAAGTAGGAGCCGTCCTCCTCAAAGACGGAACCTCCCTCGAAGCCGACTTGGTCATCCTAGGTACCGGTGTTGCACCAGCAACCACATTCCTAAAAGACAACAGCGCAATCGAACTCCTCAAAGACGGCTCCCTAGAGACAAACGAAAGTTTCCTCGTCAAAGGCCACCAAGACGTGTACGCAATTGGAGATATCGCAACCTACCCCTACCACGGACCTGGTGGCGAGGGAGCACCCACCAGAATCGAACACTGGAATGTTGCTCAAAACGCCGGAAGAGCAGCAGCATCACACATCATCAATCCTTCATCCTCTCCTAAGGCTTTCATACCGATTTTCTGGTCTGCGTTGGGTAGTCAATTGCGATACTGTGGAAACACAGTCAATGGATGGGATGACTTAGTGCTCAAAGGAAGTCCTGATGAGGGGAAGTTTGTAGCTTATTATACGAAAGGTGAGGAGGTTGTGGCTGTGGCTTCTATGCAGGTTGATCCGGTGGTTATGCAGAGCTCTGAACTTATGAGACGGGGCAAGATGCCTAGTAAGAGCGAGATTGAGAAGGGGGTTGATATTTTGGAGATTAGTGTTCCGGCTGAGATTACGATTTAAATGATGACATGATGGAATGGGGAATTTGGGGAGGTGGTCTAGGAGTTGGGAATAAGGAGTTGACGAATGGTGTGGGTGGAGAGATATATGATTGCGATTGCGACAACAGGACCTTGATGGGATTAGGAATTGAAATGATTTAATGATTCATGGTGTATCCGCTCATGTGAACTGTCAGCCCCAATGGTAACATCATACTGAATGAGCATGTTGATTGAAGGATTCGAGTGAAGAGCCATCCCCCGTCTCTACTTCCACTTCAACCAATATGAGCAATACCTCAAAGAAAAACCCTCCGCAAATAAAACAAAGAAAGCTCCCACCTCAGGTTGTCTGCAAGGAACATTGTGAAGCACGGGAACTGAAATTCAAGTGCAGTGGCTTTCTTTTTATTATCTTCCTCTAATGTCTCGCGATCCATAGATGAAGGGCAAATAAGGACAATTCAGAAGCTATTTTCTCTCAATCACGACTAATATCGTTGGGATATATTTTCTTCTTCTTGCTCGTGGACTACTCGTGGATTACTCGTGGCTCACTCGTAATAGGTTGCTCGTGGATTAATCCTAGGTAACCCATGGATAACTCGTAGCTCACCCACGAGTAACCTATAAATTACTCGCCAGCTGCCCATATCTTAACCCCAACTACCTCGTCTCAACTTACCAATGACACCTAGTCAACTCACGAGCCAAAGTTATCACGCGTAGCAAGAAGTAAAAATTCAAACTAAATCACATCAAAAATGTTATCTTTCTCCTTTCACTGTCCACCCATCACCCTTAATTCCCCTATTACTTGACTCAAAAGATAAAAAAATTAAAAAAATTAAAAAAGAAGGGAAAGAAAGAAAGAAAGAAGGAAAGAAGGAAAGAAGGAAAGAAAGAAAGAAAATTCCAACCGTTCCTTGACCACGTTGAGATTCAAACTCAAGAGAAACAGCCAAGTAAGCCGCCGCGTTGATCACTTCGCCACACGGCCCCTTTTGTCACTTTCTTCTTTTACTGCAACACACACTAAATCGAAGGACTATCCTACTAACCTACTTACTATTGAATAGATATTTATCTTCCATTCAACAACTTCAGTCTGACCTGAAGTTACTTACCTTACAGTCCTTCCTATCATCGACCAGCTCACTCGACAACCCATTTTGGCCCCCAAATAAAAAGAGAGCAGCTTACCCCAAGAACTCCAACTCAACCCCTTATATTCTGCCCCCCAAACTCCACCTTCACCCAAGAACAACAACAAAATAGAAAGCAGGCAAGCATTTATAGATATATAGGGTCAATCATTATATTATACGTTATACTATTTAAGGTTCTCTCTTCCCATCTCTCTTCTCGCGCTCTCCCTCCTCTCAATATTATCAATTTACACACACCACACCAACAAACAATCTCACATCCAGTACAACGCAAAGAACGGAGGTATAATAAACCTTTCTCTCCTAATTCAGCGCAGGGGTATATCCCAAATTTGCCCAAAGTCTCAAGAAACAAAAAGAAAGAGATGAACTCAGTATCCATAAAAAACGCCATCCTAAACCCCTAACCTAATCAAACCCAGTCCCATGCACGCTCCAAAAACACAAAAGGAAAAGAAGATGGTTCTGTATGTAGTGTTTTCCCAAGAAATTATGTACTTATCCTTCTCTGCTTCTCTCATTAGCCTGATCTTCTACCCAAGACCCATCCCCCCAACCTCGGCCAAAATCTCGTTCAGCGCTTCGCGGTCCACGGAATTCGACCTGACCTTGCTCGGCGCCTTGGAAACCTTCCTGGCGAATCCGGGTATGGGTCCTTTCTGATTTATCCCCGGTGGTCTCGCCATGAATGCCTTCAAAGGATCTGGCGATGCATGTGGCGTACTAACAGCTCTCTGCTGAGCCGGATTCGACGCTCCGGATTTCGTAGGAGTAGCTCCCCATCGCCCGAATACCCATCCTCCAATCTTTCCACCAACTCGAGAGTTTGAGCTCTCGGTTGATCCACCTGAGCTAATCGACCTGGCATCCGAGTTGTTCCCCTGAATGCTTGAACGAAGATATGATGTACTGTCATGCCCAAAACGAGAAAGGGTCGGTTGAGCGGTGATTTCTGTATTGACAGAGACCATCGACGTTGGACTGTTAAGCCGGGTTCGAGGAAGGAAAAGAGAGTTGTTTGATCTAATAGCCAGCTGCGAGGGACATGATTTCAGGGTGTGAATATCGATTCCGGAGACTGAAAGAATGGATTCATGCGATGATGTGCGTCGGAGGGTAGGTTGGAATGATGCGTTCCGGTTATCATCAGGTGTTGTCTGATATTCTACATCTCCGGTAGTCTGTGCAAAGCTAGTATTCAACGAGGGTAATTTTGGGGTCCGCAGGTCTGAGATTTCTTGGATATCGTCGTCCTCTTCATGAATTACATTATTAGGTTGGAAGTTTGCCCCAGCCCCAAAACTTCTGGTCGAAACATCGGATACCTTCTTTCGGTGGCGCATGGGAGCAAATTGCGGTGACATGGGATCGATGCTCGACCCAGGTGAAGTTGGTCGTGAGGAGTCCATGTCGAAGTTCCTATCAAAGAGCATGCTATTACGGTATGTTGATTGTGGTGAACTTGGTACGGAAGAGGGAGCAAAGTCTGACATGCCACCAGACTGCATAGACCAGCGGTTGATTGGAGTATGAGGTGCTGGAATAGTTACCGAAGTTTGAGAAAGTATTGCACTGGCAGTATCTATATTTCGCGGCGTTCTTGGTGATCTTGGAGATTGACCATTCCTGGGCGGAGTGAAAATTTGTGCTGTAAGGGACAGTCGTTTCTTTTTTGGGCGTCGAGTTTCTTCTTTCTTCGGGGCATGATAGTGATGATGGATATGGAGCGCAGCAGGAGCTTGAGAAACTGTTGGTGCTGGTTCCTGCTTCGAAGCAATTTCATCACCCAAAGTCGGGGTTTTCTCCCCTTCGGTATTCTCAAGTGGCTGATGTAACAAAAGCTGTTCCCGTAGAGCCTGGACCTCGTCATTTGAGTTCATCAACATCTCTCGAAGTTCCATGATTCCTAATTGGAGGTTGGCATTATCCTGGAGAATATCCTTGACAAAATGGGATACCACATTGGTACCATTCTTAGCGCTACCCGTGGTTGATGCAGCAGCTGCCTTTAGTCGACCGGCAGGCGTTCCCAGCTCATTTTCTACAACTCGTTGTCGTTCCATGCGCCCAAGAACCTCGACATGCCGTTCCCTCTCTTCCCTGGCCTCGCATTCTATCCTCTCCAGCTGATCCTGTAAATCGTATAGCCTCCGTTCAGCCTGCTTCCATCTCTGAATTGCAGATCGTTCCTCGGCCTCGGATTTTGCAACAGTCCTCTGTAAAAGATCTTGTTCTTGCTCCACCGCAGCCAACTGAACTTCAAGCTCATGTGTTCGGGAAGCTAGTGCCTCCAGCCGTCGTAGCTCCTGTCGGGTTGCGTGTAGGGTAGACTCGAGGGACTTGATGTGGATCTCGGAATCGGCGAGTGTAGTGTTTAGCCCGTCTAACTGATCTGACAGCAGCCGGCTCTCATCTGCACTCCGTGTATTTTCCTCCTCCAATAGCTTCTTTTCGTGCTCGAGTTGGTCGATTTTGCTGTTCATCTCCATGCGATCTCGTTCGGCATCGTGCATATAGGCCTCATGGCGCACAAGGAGCGCCTGCAGTGCAAAGGTTAGCGATTTGGACATTTTGGGATTCAGCACATCTTTTCAAAACCAAAACTCTTGGATATGACAAATATGGCAGGAATTTGGGGAGAATTTGAAGGATTCAACATAACGTCAAATCCCACGATGCCAACCCACGGGTGTAACGAGCAATTTCCAGGCAAGACAAAGAGGTTGGACAGGAATGTGTTTACCTGGCCCAGTGTGGCGGCCGTATGGACCTCTCTCTCCAGAACTTCAAGAGCCGAGCAGTTGTGTTCCAGAAAGGCGCAATCCTTCCTGCCACAGCAACACTGGAGGTTGGCTGGTGGTGTAGGACAATGTTGAGGAATGCTGCCAATCAAATCGGCCAGAGCGTCCTTCTCCATGGTTGGAGCCATGTCTTTGTTCGCTTTCGGGGTGGTTTGGCAGAGATTTCGCAGCTCTGCGCACGTCTTCGTCTGCCGGGTTGTCGTGTTTGTAGTTTCGTCGTCGACGTCCTACCGAGGCGTTCTCGTATTCTCTGTGTCGTGCGGTACGTGAACCATATCGGCGACACAGGTGCAGTTATGAATGAGATGGTGTACAAAAGAAGGTGTTGATCGTCGAAGCTCCGACGACAGGATGTGAATGTGTATGTATGTGTTGATTGTTGTTGTTTTGTTGACTGTGTCGAAGGAGAGGAGGTGATTTGAATTAGGTTTGGAGGTTTACCTTTCTTGGAGGGGGGGGGGAAGATTGGTCGCAAAGAGGAGGTTGGGCATGGGCCAGCAAGGTTTTGTTATCTGGAGCCCGTTTGCACAGCACAGGCTTGCTCTCGCTCCTCAACAGGGTGTTCGGATGACTCCATCACAGGCTCAAGAACTCACTTCCAGGGTCCACGGTTCACCAGTTTGCTGCTCACCATCTCCATTCAGGCATTCATCCCACCTAAAATGATAGGCTCTCACAGCCTGTAACCCACCAAACAAGTGGCGGTCCAGGCACAAGCCAATCGCCAGCTCTCCTGCCCTGGAGAAATACTCGGTAGCGTCGTCACGATGCAGCATGTTCCCAGCCACCTCCACCCACAATCTCTTCATAAATCATGCATTAACCGTTCGCGTGCTGTACGCGAAATCATATGTCGATCATCCAATAATAAAAATATCTTCTCATTTACTCGGATGAAAATTTGGTTTGATTATCAAAAGACTAAGAAAAAATCTCTGCCCTCGAAAAGACCGAGGCCAGTCGGTATGTACAAGAAGAGAAACACCACCTAAAACAAATACCCGCGAGCCCCGGACAAACGATGTCGTTACCCGTGATCCTTTTCGCAGCCAAAAGCCTCCTGAGAGATTTCAGCTTAGCCAAACGGACAATTATCCCAGTTCATCTGAAGAACCAAGCAACCTGGTTTCCCATTCTCCAAACCTTTCAAAGAACCGAGAAGTAACAGTTACCAAAACCACAAGATCGTCCTTTGCGCAAGGTAAGACGGGTGTAAACTTTTTGGTTTCTACGAGCTGGTCCGTTTCACGAGCGAGCGCCATTTGTTTAGACCGAAGGCCATCCACCCGACCACTTCAAGGTGTTGTATCCAAAGAGATATGCTCCGTCTCCCAGGCCAACGTTGGTGTTGGCATAGTGATAATAGAGGACAAGTCCTTTGCTGGAGTCGGTGAAAACACCTCTGTTTTATTGATTAGTACCGAGCACAAATAAACGGGAGGAAATACTTACTGTCCTCCGGGTCCATAGACCGTTCCGTGACTTTCGAGCAACGTGGTTCCCCCGTTAGCTGTGCAAGAGACACCACTCTTGTCGACGAATCCTCCGGTGGCAGATGTTGATCTACACATCAAGATCTTGTATTCCGCTCCCGTTGCTGGTTTCGAACTGAAGAGGATGCTGTGTTAGCAAGTGTTGATAGGTGTTGGTACAGCAATGGGATTTCGCAACGTACGTATCATATCCACAGCAGATTCCGTAAGACCACAGAAGATAGTAGTAACCACTGTAGTAGAACATGTAGCTTCCTTCGCTTGGTCTAGTTCCCACGTTCTTGAACTCGATGTTGGTGGCACCGGTTGCAACCTTTTTGGCATCAGCATTGAGTTGAGCTTGGTAGATTCCGCCCCAGAAAGATCCAAAGTTCAGGTAGTAGTTGCTTCCAACTGTCACCAAGTTTCCATCGATGGCATTGTATGCTGAACCGGCTACTGATTTGATTCCTGTCGCTCCTAGGTCGGTCCAAGTTCCAGGCATCATGGTAGAAGACGTTGCGAGTCCGATTTGACTGACTTGAGAGCCGAAGGTCGAGACGGTGTAATACATGTAATAGAGATTTCCAACTTTGTTCACGTCGGGTGCCTGGGGACAACAAAATCAGCATTGAGAATCCAACATCGAGGCAGAAGACTTACCCAGAGATCAGTGTTACCCGCTTGGCTGATGATGGAACCACCTGAGAGAGCAACACCCTGAATGGTCCATGGTCCAGCTAAGCTCGTCGCAGTGACGATCTCAATCGACCCTCCAGTATTGAACTTGAAGTACAAGCCATCGCTAGATCGTTGAATAACAGCAGGATCATGAGCCCAACAAGCTCCCGAACAAGATCCCGGATCGGAATAAGCTTGAACCAACGAAGCCAGCGAGAGAGAAACCACCGCGAGGGACTTAAAGAAGGACAACATATT
>LLCD01000479.1:0-18267 GCA_001414355.1 Hymenoscyphus salicellus
AAGTTCAGGCTGCAGGCAACAACCAACGCATACTTTACCTCACCGTTGTCCGTATAAATCACACTATGCTCAACGAGCTACTACATGGACATCTGGACTGATTAACATATGCGTATGACCTCAGTAACTGAGATTCAACCCGCTCAGTGCAGTCGTTATATAAACTGAAGCACTTTGGTCCAGAGTTGAAAAAGATGAAACAGGGGGTTGCCCATGCTCACCAAGCTACATACCGGGAACGACCTTATATAGTGAGACGCAAGGCTGCTGGGAAGATCCGGAAGTATCCATCTCATCAGTCGCCCTGGAATTCTTACAATCAAGCTCCTGTTCACCATCATTCATCGTCAATTGTTGTTCAGGCCAGGGCACCCACAAAGAATGTTTCCTCTTCCATTGCCTCGATGATTCGGAAAGCTTTTTGATTCCATTTCAACCACAGTTTGCTTCTTTCTCCCTTTCTGTTGGGGCACTTGCTTTTTGATATTTCTAGTGTTCCCACATTTGCTGGTTCTGCTGTCTACATGCTAGATTTGACGACAAGTTTTTTTCCCTTAAGAGTCACGTTCCGCACTTTATGATTTCTGTAAGCCAGACACTACCTATCAACCTTAAAATAAATATGTTATTTTCCTGAAAAGCATTGCAACGCTTCTGGCTTTGGGCATGTTCGCCCACTTTTTGAAGAACCGAAAGAAACGAATGTGACATAGCCAACATGGAGTTGCAAGTCCTTTATTATCGAGTCTCTATTATGATCCCTGTACTAACGCAACATAAATAGGAATGCCAAATTGATAAATAGAACATTTCACTTCCGGAAAGAAATATAAAAGCCAAGCAGGAAGATATCCGTCGTCTCATCCAACCAGGAATTTAATCTGTACAAACACAATGCTCACAGTCCCGCTGTAAAGGCTGAATAACCCTAATATCCAAGTGCTCCAACGCCCGCCGATAAGGAAAGTGAGCCCGATAAGTCCTTCTTAATTCTTCAGCCTTCTTCAGCTTAGGAAATACACACGAAGAACGCTCGTCATATACCGCGAGTGTCAAGTTATGGGATATCCAAGGAAGATCATTGGGCAGAGGCAGATCCAAGGATATATATGGTCGCCGATGGCGGCACGATAAGCCTTACAATAAGCGGTCCAGATGGTGGCAAGTCCAGCACTACGCCAATGTACATCCAACTGGTGGCATCTGGAGATGATGAGATCTGCATCTCCTGGTTAACAACAACTTCAGCATCCTCCAGTGGTGGTGACTTCCGTAGCTGGACCGCAGAAACAGCTCAATTTTGCGGAATGCCGTGGTACCCAAGTACTGCCCCGTTCCCAAGTCTCGAGCAGTTATTCCAATTTCCATGTTTTTGGATGAGCAACGATGGTCGTTTGGCCGAAGCCTTCAGCGCGAGGCTCTTTGACTTTCATTTCCCTGGGGGAGCGGATAAAGCAGGACCCGCAAATTCAACCGCAAAACAACCGTTAGAAAATCCCGACACCCTGTGCAAGGCTCCTGGAAGACAACAATTTTATAGCAATGCCGGAAATTGTATCCCAATGTATCCCTTCGGAGAGTCGATTATCGGCCAAAAGGACAAGGAAACAGGCTTTGACGTGAATTTCAATGCGATTGAGTCTTCTCATACTGTGAGTTGTTCGGCAGCGGGAGTTCCATTTCAATGCAATGTTGACCTTGCACCAAACCTTCCGGCAGACAAAAAGCCATGCGCGGGTACAAGTGCGGCGATCAACATAGATCCCAATTTGACTCTCGCACCAAGCATTACAAGTGAGCTCAAAAGTCAGCTCTCGTTCAATCTTGGGGGGCCTGGAGCTACACAAGATGGTCAGGGAGCCGTCGGAGGTGTTGTAAGCTCAGTTCCAAAGCCAGTTCCAACGTCTTTGATAACAGAAGATGGCGTTAGAAATTTTGGTGGTGTTGTGAGCGAAATTCCCAAGGATGGCGTAGGAAACTTTGGAGGTGTGGTTTCTGAGATCCCGATCGTCCCCGAAAATGCTAGAGCTCGTCGTTCGGCAGGTCGTTCATCGATATTTCAAAGACGTCCAGAAACGGTTAGTGGAGTCGAAATGCCTCGTGCCACCATGAGTGCAACAACACTGTCGACCGAAACCCCTGTTGTAACCGAGGCGCCCCAGGCTTCGAGTCCCAAGAAGCTGCGTGAGGAACAAGTCCCGGTGAAAAAGATTCGCCAGTCTTGAATCGCCGAGAAGAAAGTCGCATGGAGAAACCATATGAATGGTGCCAGGAGAATCAGCTTGTTGTTTCCGAATAGACAGGCCACTCCGCCATTGAGGTATTCCAGAGCAATTCATCTTGGGCTCCCGATTTTGTTTCTATTGCCGAGGGGATATTTGTGATATGTGTGAGCGTCATTCATACCCATTGTGCAGCGAGAAGGAGAGCAGTGCACGTTTTGATATGGAACTGAAACAACTGAAGGCATCGGGAAATGGACGTCGCAATGGGATTATTCCGGAGAAGCAATACAATGAAGGCATTGGAGATGATTTTAACTAAATTGAATTGGAGTACGGTGTAGAGTTGGTTGTGTTTTGCGAGTTTATAGGAATAGATTAAAAGAGATTAATGGAGATTACGGCCTATGAGGTGCCCTGGAGGATTCTCATTCGCTGTCGGCCTTATGAAAGATGCTCGTTAGGGTAAGCGAGCCTAAACGAGGCACATAGGCACGCCCGCGTTACGACACTAGGGCACGTTATAGGGCATTATAGCGCCCAATCCTATGCTAGCCCAATTTTTGAGCAATTCAGCCTAGAAGCTTTAGCAAACAATATACGAATTTATTGTGCGTCTGAAATAAAGAAATAACAGGAAAGGTAAGACATTATTTTACACCTTTACTGGACAGTATTAGGAAAATTATAAGAAGGCAGTAGAATCTCAATTTCTCAAGTATTCTAAGGAAGCAGAGTGGAAAGGAGAACTCAGAGGAATATAAGAAAGCAGTGACTAGATATCTTACTCGTGGAAATGGGCGGACAGCGTAGAACGACAAGGAAGCATCGCTCCCAGAATATGTAGCTGGGAGGTACAAAGAGAAGAACATCAAGAGGCAGAGCACTTCGAAGGTTACTCAACAAGTGCCCTTGTCCAAAATGTTATCTTTTGATGTATGAATGTACCAAATCAAGGTTTTGCCCCTTAATTTTGTGTTTTCCAAACGGCCAACGTGCGTGAAACAGAATGAAAGCCGGAGTGTACGAACGAGCATTGAACCTTAGAGTGTAAACAGTAGGATTCCATTCCCAGACAAACATAACCCCAGAAAAGTTTCCTTTGTACAAGTCCCACAATACTCACGAAATATACACTTTTGGAAACGAGTTCATCTACACAGAGAGACAACTCACCCTTTCCTTCCCTATGTTGTCTTCAAGCATCAGGAACATAACGCATCGAATTAAATTGAGCATTACTCTCCGTCACCTCATTTCCCTTAGATTGTGTAACTCAACCTAGGACAATGAAAAGTAATGTTCGAGACACTTTAGAAGAATGGGATGTCTGTTTTCTTGCTTCACCCAAACTTCTGGCTTAATTGTTACGATTTTTTCTGAGCATCCTGTCTGTGTATGATGGAAAGGTTCCGGGGAGGAACAATGCTCGAATCTTTTACATAACATACAAAAACAAAACAATCAAACGTACCGATGCACAACGCAAGAAAAGAGAGTACAAAAAAAGAACCAAACAAGCCCTCATTAAGTAAATCAACTTCTCCCATCCAATAGGAAGCAGACATCAAGTCACAATGAGTATTAGCCTAAACACACAATCCCGGGAAGGTTGTGTGACAATCCGGATTACCAGATTAGGCTTTCCACCCCACGAAGGCGGGGTCGAGAATGTGGGGTTACTCAACCACCAAAACGAGAACGAGAATACATATCTAGGATTTCGATTTTCCTTTCTCCTCTCCATTTTCTTTTCGGTATCTGGTTCCCTCCTTTTAACAATCGCTCAAGCCCCTTTTTCACGGCCTGCTCAATGGTTTCGCGAAGCATCAATTAGCGAGAAATAGAGCTTGTAACTTGGTACCACCACGATAAGTGAGTACGCAATAAATACCCGCTAGCCCGACACTCGTAGGAGGAGATTTAACAGAGAAGGAAAGAAATCAGAAACGAAAATTAGGATCTCCAAACCAACAACCCTTCCACAAACGAGCCATGTCATCAAAACATTACTTCCCCTCGCAAGCAGTAAACACCCTCGTCCCATCCTACCTCCGCGCCCTCACAACAACAAACCCCTTCCTGCTCCTCCTCCCCGAACACCGCGTAATCCTAAACAGCGCACACAGCTCCAACAATGGTACATACACCCTCCCTTTTTCTTTCACCTTCCCTCCCAGTCCCCGTAAAACGCCCCCATGAGCCGAAAACCTCAAAAACTAAACCTCCTTCTCCAACAGTAACTCTAATATCCGGCGGCGGCTCCGGCCACGAACCCGCCTGGTCAGGCTACGTAGGTACCGGCCTCCTCTCCGCCGCAGCCTGCGGTGACATATTCGCCTCTCCCTCCATGAAACAAGTTCTCGCCGCCATCGTTGCAGCCCCTTCAACAAAAGGAACAATACTATTGATAACGAATTACACGGGGGATAAATTGCATTTCGGATTGGCAGCTGAACGGGCATTAGCTCAGGGGTTTGTGGAGAGGATTGTGGTGTTGCCTGCTACGGATGATGTGTCTATTGGGCGGAGTAGGAGTGAGAGGGTGGGGAGGAGAGGGTTGGCGGGGAATGTGTTAAGTAAGTGTTTTAATGGGGAAAGGTTGAGGATGTGTGCTGATAGAAAATAGCGATGAAGATTCTCGGCGCCGCAGCGAAGAAGGAATGGGGCTTTGAGGGGTGTGTGAAGCTTGGGAAGGCGGTTAATGAGCAGTTGGTTTCTATTGGGTCTGCGCTTGACCATTGCCATGTTCCTGGACGACAGAACCATGATGAGATTGGAGATGATGTTTGTGTTGTGGGAGCGGGGATTCATAATGAACCTGTGAGTTTCCTGATTTGATGAGGGGGGGCTTTCTAACATTGAGCAGGGAGCGCAAAAAATATCACCATTTCCGTCGGTTGAAGATTTAATTGAGCGACTGCTTACTCTGCTCTGCGATCAAAAAGATCCTGAACGAGCATTCGTGAAGTTTAATAAAGAGGATGAAACAGTCCTGCTGATCAACAATTATGGAGGATTATCGAATCTTGAGCTCGGTGCACTTACACAAGAATCCCTAGTTCAATTGGGTAAGCTGCCAAAATTCGGAGGGCACTCAAGTATGCTAACAGTACCGCAGACGAAAAATGGGATATCAGACCAACAAAGATATACTCGGATTGTTTTGAGACATCATTGAATGGACCAGGATTCTCTGTCACGCTACTCAATATCACCACTGCAGCAAAGAATAGTGATATTTCAGTAACGGAATTATTAGAGCTACTGGCAGATGAAACAAACGCACCAGCATGGCCAAATGTGCTTTCAAATACATCGACAAAGGTTGAACGTCCGGCAGCTCCGACAATAGATATAGAGAAGCAAACGCAGATATCAGCGAGCGAGGAAATAAAAGGCGAGTAATGGCAAATGAGATGATAGTACGAAACGTTTCTGATAATGAACAGTGGATCCAAAATTACTCGAAGCTGCCATCAGACTAGCAGCTGAACGCGCGATTGCAGCTGAGCCCAATTTGACAAAATGGGACATGGTTATGGGCGATGGAGATTGCGGAGAGGCAGTGAAAGGACTTAGCGAGGGTATCTCGACACAATCCCCTCTTCGTAATCAAACTGGAGCTAACATTTTGTTCAGCCACTCTGAAAATATTGGACAACAAAGTCGCGGCTTCTGGCTCTATATTCGACATGCTCCATGCTATAATAGACGCAGTAGATGATATGGGTGGAACCCTGGGTGCCATCTTTGGGATTCTCATTGCCGCCTTGGCATCAACACTCAAAGCACAAAAGGCCAAAGGAGATGGAGATCTTATGAGTATCTTTGCACCAGCTCTCACGCTGGCTGTTGGTCATCTTAAGAGTCATACAGGCGCAAGAGTTGGTGATAGGACTGTTATGGATGTACTAATTCCATTTCAAGAGACCTTGGATAAGGAAAGAGATTTGGGCAAAGCGGTAAAAGAAGCTGAGAAAGCTGCAGAAAGTACGAAAGATCTGAAGCCAAAGTTTGGACGAGCGAGTTATGTTGGTGCTGGAGGCGATGAACAGAAGCTTCCGGATCCAGGGGCGTGGGCTCTGATGGAATTTGTTAAGGGTGTGTATGATGCTAGTCCAAAGTGATGGGATGGACTCCTTCGTAGACGAGTTGCTCTCGATTGTAAAATAAATATTTTCCGTGGAAGACCTTGTATTTTGAAAATCACGCCTTTGAGTGTTGAGACAATTGATTGAGCTTTCCCTCGCTCCTCCCGCTATACGGTAGGTATATAATCTGGGCTCAAATTGTGGAATTGAACAGCAGTCCATGCTGGATTTCAGAGTGGAAGAGAAGATTTGTTTGCTCTCGTGCACTATACAATCCAGGATCCCATTTGATACAATGGCCCATTGCTTACTCGCCCTCCCGTTCCCTTTAATCCTAACACGCTTGTGGCAGCTGCAATTCTAGAATTGTTCGAGGGGCTTTTGGAGAGGGAAGTTGTGGGTTCGGACTCGACCACTTCTGACCAGATTCTACGGCACTCTCAATGCTGTATTTTCGATTGTCGTATTCGTACATTGGTAGTTTACACGACCTGCGGGTTGACTAGAGTACACCATCATGTTCGCCAGGCAGTCTCTTGACGCGCTTCTGTTCCCAATCGTCCAAGTCCTTCGCCGCGAGTCGCTATGGCACTTCATTAGCTTGGATGCCGGAGGAAGTTGCGTAGGATAGCACTAACATAATATTCTTCCTTCATGTCTACCTTCCGACCTCCCTTCCCGATGCCCAATGCCTCTTCCTTGGTAAGCCTCCGCACCCTTCTATCGTGTTTCTCGTATCGTACTGCTGTCGCGGGTGTGAGAAAGAAGGAGCCGGCCACCATTGTGGCAATGAACGGGAGCCCGAAGAGTAGGAAAGGGTGTCGAGCTAAATGCGCTCGATATTTGGCAGCAATGCCACTCGTCTCTGCGGACGAGCGAAACTTCTTTTTGCCAAAGACTGCCATTGTGTTGGTAGATAATTCGAGGACAGGAAGTTGGAATAGCACCACAGAGTATGGTCTGTTTTCGAAGCAACATAGAAGGCAAGAGTTCAGCCCCACTTTACCCGACTGCCTTAGCGCCGGAATGTAAAATGACCGATGGTCTTCAATAGCCCAAGGCAACCTCGTTGCCCCAACTCAATTCTCTCCCTCTCATTCACGTGGTTTCGTGTTCAACTCGCGTCTCCCTGGACCTTTCTCACCGACAACAACACCCCGAGGAGTCAAAGGATGGCTCCTCTCTCGCGAAACACTGCAAATGGCCCAGAGTCCAATGGCCATACGCATGGACTCTATAAAGCTTCTGTAGGCGCTTTCGAGGCTCCCCCATCGACCATGGCTGCGCAGTTGATCAGCAATCTGGCGAACCCCTCAAATGGCAACCCCAACAAACCTTCTACCTCGCGGGAACCCAAGCAAGATGAACTAAAGAGGCTCATGATTGAGGTATCCAAGATGGAAAACAGCGCCCAGGAACTCACAGATCCCCACGTCAAGCTTGAGCACAAGCATAAGCTGATTTACGTTTTTGCTCGAGCAGTTCTTGAGAGGCTCAATAATGACGACCCTTTTGTGAACCTCCCTCAACTCATGTCTCAGGCATCAGACGCTTTAGACATTTTCATTTCAACCATCTCAGAAGTACCTGCGGTATTGGGATATACCTTGAGCCCTAACACTTCCCTCCAAACTCGTGGCCTAGAACCGTTATGGATATGGCTATTTCCAAGGGTTCTCACCCTTTTCGGCCGGCCAGGATGTGATGCTTTGACAGAGAAGATCAAGGAGTTCTTCCACATCTGCTTTCAAGTCGTATCACGGTCACCTAAACTATGGAAATTGAATTTCCTCTTCTTTTCATACCTGAGAGATTGTGCCTCTGGTAAGTAACATCCACCCTCGAGATTGACTTTGTCTTACCAAAATTTAGCTATCTTGAGCCATCTTCCAAATTCTGCTATTCTCACGCAGGGCAGAATGGGAGAGCTGGTATTGCCGCATTCATTCGACTATTCTAGCTATCTAATCCAGGAGCCATCCGAAGCCCATGCCGGGCACATTTGTACATATACCCTGATTGACCCAGTCCATGCCTTTTTACATGTCAATAATATTCTCACGATGCTTGTCGATATATCAGTGGAATCGGCAACCACATTCGACGCAACTCCTGCTTTCCAGGATTACCTGGCCTGGATGTTAGATTCTTTTGTTATCGCCCACGATATAGGAAAGAGGTGGGAGCCCAGTCCAAGATTGCGAGAGTCATGCGAGTCTTCCAACGAGACGAACCTGCATGCGATGCAGTCTTTAATTTCCTCACTAAAGACTTTTTTGTCAGACTCTGTCATGCGAAAAGGCTTCCTCATTCTAACTAATTTTTCCGCTGAAATTTTGGAGTCCGCTGGCGATATTACTAGCGAGTCAACCCTCCTATGTCTGTGTCGTTGTCTATTGAACTTGGCATTGGCTTGCCGAGAGTATAATGCCATTCAACGCGCGGTTTCAATACATCTTTTGCCCGCTGTCAGGTTCTGTTTTGATGACCCAGGTACCTTGTCGAAGCTCGGAAATGACTTCCAGGTATGGTTTTCCACTCCTTCACAAATATGTTCTTACTAACCTCTAAAAGCAAGCTGCTATCACTTTGTCGGAGGTCTGCAAAGTAGACCTCAACAAAGCACCAAGGTTTGTAACATACGATAGTTACGACAGTGTAGAGTTGAACAAGGAGTTTGGTCACCTGAGAATTGACAAGATTGCACCTAAAACCTCACATGATGGCCCGCCACTAAAGAGACGAAAGGTACAGGAAACCACCGAGACTTATGATCAAGTTGTTGTTGATCTCTATTCTATTCTTGGAGCCCAAACAGCCACCGACCTTGATGGACTAAGTCAAATTGCTGAGTAAAATTATCTCGATCTCCATTTTCACGAGTACTAGTTGACAGTTTTTAGATCCTGCTTCGCGGTACTCGATGTTGCGGATCAATGCAAAGCAATCGAGTATCTCTCTCGTATACCCTGTGCTGCATATGGTTCATTGGAAGTAAACCACAATCCCGATGGAACTATTCGAGACTCCAAATGCCCAGTCTGCGAGGGGTTTTCGGACCCAGATGTGAAAAGTCTCTCGCGGGCTAGATGCCAGTCCATCAGTGCGGAAGCAATTGCAATATTTAGCGCTCTTACCAAGTCACCTGTATTTCTCGATTCAAGGCGGCCCCGGGTCATGGCAATGTTTGCGCTGCGACGCTTCACGGTGCATTTTGACGACCCTGTATTTTTTGATCTAGAAAGGTCTCCTCTCGGACAGTGGTGTTTGCAATCCCTACGCAGTTCTATTCGCGAGCTTCGTGTTGCTTCTGGGTTGGTAGATTCATAAAGATAATTATGGAAGCTGCTAACTCGTTTCTAGTCGTGCTCTTGGAGGGTTTCTCCGTGACTTGGGGTCTGTAGAAGACCTGACGCGCAAGAACAGATTCAACGTATTGCAGTTGCTACGTTCATTTTCCGAGAATGGAAATATACATCTCCAGGAGACATGTGTGCTTGCACTGGGCCAAGTAGGAAGGTAGGCTCCCCGGGATTTTCTACAGTGCCATTATACTCACAAAATCTAGAATCTTCAATGATGAAGAGCTGAATATTGTTCTTCTGAGCCTGGTCGGATACCTTGGACACAGTAATCCCATCATTTCAGGTGTCGCATTCAATGAAGTAAGTTGGTTTTAATATCTCTTGCTTATGAGCTTTCACTGACTTCAACTTCTAGATATTGAAACTAGCTAAAGCCAGCAGTGTCACCGTAGATCGCCTCTTCAGCCCATGTTGGGGCACAATCGCGATTGAAGTCGTCAAAGACCTCCTTGTACGACCACAAACCACACAATTGATGGCTGACCTCTTAGGAATCTCTGTTTCTGGATTTCTAATTCTCACGCAAACCTTTACTCTACCTTGGCTAGTTCTACTGGGCAAGGCGGATGTGATTAGGAAGATAGCAGATGCACGAGAGCAAAATTCAAACGAAACGTGCATGGAAACATCAAACATGGTCGCGATATTGCCAATTTTACTAATTCAAAGTGCGCCAGACATGGAAAAAATGATTATGTCAAAGCTCCAAGTGGCTTCCGAAGGATTCAGAAATGTCGACTTTACGGATTTGATCAGAGTTGAGCCTGGCTCGCAAGCTTTCCATCTTTTAAAGGCTGCAGGTGAAGCAGACCCGAACAAGAAATCGAGGGTACGTGTGGTGGCTTAATGGTCATTTATGGAACACCGCTAACCAAATCTTAGATCCATTTCGCTCTGGGATTTTTGGCCAAACACGCACACGACCCGAATGATGGCTCCCACAAGAAGAAAAACAGCGTCGGTATGTTCCTTGAACAGCATCTGCTGGGACTAGTAGCACGCCTTTCGGAAATCATAAACGACCCCCGGGATGAGCATCCGATTCAGGAAAAGGAGCGTTGTGTCAAAGCTTTTGAAGAATTAATGAAGCTTGCGAAATCCCACGCCAGAACCGCCCGACCTCAGGTAGCACAATTTTTCAACCCCTTCAAGGAGTTCTGGCTAAACTAAATTAGATATGTGCGTGCCTCCAGTCAGCTTTAGATCACAGAGCCCTCCAACCATCAGCTCTATCTGCATGGGGCGCAATTTTGATGAATCTTGACGACGAAGATGTAGAACCAATGCTGGAAAGCACCTTTTCTACCGTCATCCAGCGTTGGGATAGCTTCAATGTACCCACAAAGAAACGAGCTAAGGAGTTCCTCCAGTACTTGATCAAAAGCCGACCTCGACTCATTCGCAATACAATTGTCAATCTTCCTTCCCTAGGCCATATTCCAGAGTTGTCCGAAATCGAAATTCAGATCAACAAATGGCGACAGCCAAACGATGTTAGTAATGCTTTCCACATTTTCAGTCGAAGAATTGGACATGAGAATGCTGGTGTCGTGGTACAAGCTTTGGTTGAGTTAAAAGACTATCTTCGAGCTGAGCAATCATTCCTTCAGATGTCTGCAATCAGTGAGCAGCCTGACATCGTTGTGGGCATGCTTGTGCGATCCGTACTAGACACTTGTGTCAAATTTAATGGCTCACACAACGATATTGCCAGACTGTCGGCTGAATGTATAGGTCTCATTGGCTGTTTGGATCCCAATAGAGTGGAGTCAGTGAGGGAGCAGAGAGAGATGGTTGTAGTATCAAATTTCGAAGACCCGGCAGAAACGACCGATTTTGTGCTCTTTATGCTGGAAGAAGTTATTGTCAAGGCATTCCTTTCTGCCACGGACACAGTATGGCAAGGGTTTCTTTCGTATGTCATGCAGGAGCTTCTCTGGAAATGCGACTTCAAGGAAATTTTCGTAAAGGGCACGAGAAGCACGATTCACGAAGAATTGTATGAGAAGTGGTGCCGGCTTCCGATCAACGTCCAAGACACGCTAACTCCATTCTTAAACTCGAAATACTCTTTGCTAGAGGGGAATCTCGCAACGTACTCGTATCCAATCTTCAATCCCGAGAAGACCCCACCTTCCAAGATCTATCAGTCCTGGCTGAGGTCCTTTGTTTTGGATCTTCTACAAAAACAGTTCAGTCTCCACGCTGAAATTATTTTTCCGGCCCTCTATCGAGCGATTAGGACTAAGGATCTTTCGATAGCTAGTTTCTTGCTGCCATACGTGGCTTTGCATGTTGTGGCACTCGGGTCTGATCAGCACCTGAAAGAGATTACTGAAGAGCTCCTACGAATTCTGATGTATGATATAGAAGCAGATTCGAAGATTCGGAAAGAAGACTTGAAATTGTGTCTTGAAGTATGGCTTCCCCCATCCCCCCAATATGCAATGTGCTCATTCTTAATAGGCGGTGTTTCGGATTCTAGATTACTTCTCTCGTTGGGTTCAAGAAAAGCAAGCCAAGCTAAGTCGACGCCATATCTCCGCAGACGCTCCCGCGAACCCTGAGATCCAGCGAGTCGAACTCGTCCTATCGAAAATACCACCAGAAATTATTGCTCAACGTGCTGTAGAGTGTAAATCATATTCTCGGGCCTTGTTTTATTGGGAACAACACATCCGCCACGTTCGCCAAGACCAAGTCAATTACGAGGCGAAGCCCAGGATGCTGGAACGATTGCAAGATATATATACCCAGATCGACGAGCCTGATGGTATTGAAGGAATTTCTGCTCACCTCCATGTTTTAGATATCGAGCAGCAGATTCTAGGACATCGTAAAGCTGGACGTTGGACTGCTGCACAGAGTTGGTATGAGATCAAACTTGCAGAGAAGCCTGATGATGTTGATGTGCAAGTCAACCTACTCACTTGTCTGAAGGAATCTGGCCAGCATGGTGAGTAGCCCCGAAAACTTTGATTGGAAATACTAACCGTTTTCTTAGATGTATTACTGAACTATATCGAAGGAATGCGGACTGAGACAGAAACTACATCCCGTCTTCTTCCATTCGCAACGGAAGCCTCATGGGCGACAGGAAGATGGCCAGCTCTCAGTAAATATACATCCATGGCACCGACAGGAATGAGTGAAAACTTCAACGTCAGAGTCGGCCACTCCCTCCTCGCATTACACGCAAAAGATAACCAACTTTTCGAAGAAACCATACAGACCACTCGGAAACAAATAGCCAACTCTCTTTCCGTGGCAGCAACAGCTTCAATTAGCGATTGCCACGGCAATATGCTTAAACTTCATGTTCTTACAGAACTTGAAATGATTGCTGGTGTCAATCGCGAGGTGGAGGTCGATCGCCCTAAGGTTCTAGCAAAGTTGAATACACGTCTTGAAATGATAGGCGCTTATCTTAACGATAAGCAGTATCTACTTGGAATCAGACGGGCTGCAATGCAGTTATCCAGGTCAGTATTCCTGGCTTAGAAGGAAAGGACTGTGCTAATCATTTACAGTCCAAATTTTACTCAAGGCGATGTCGCGGAAGCTTGGCTTACAAGTGCACGACTGGCTAGAAAAGGAAATGCAATGCATCAATCGTTCAATGCAGTCCTTCATGCGTCTCAGCTCAAGGATGAATCTGCGACCATTGAACATGCTAGACTTTTGTGGAAGGAAGGCCATCATCGAAAGGCAATTCAAAATCTTCAAGGGGCTATCGAGAATAATGCTTTCATATCTCACAACAGAGACGCCGACATGACTACATACACTGGGGTTGACTCGATAGACCAACAAAATTTCCTGACCGCCAGAGCACATCTTCTGCTTGCAAAATGGATGGATAGTGCTGGGCAAACGAATGCTGCAGCACTACGAACGCAATATCAACTTGCAGCAAAGACACACTCAAGTTGGGAAAAGGGCCACTATTACCTTGGCCGACATTATAACAAGCTCCTCGAGGCCGAAAAAGCGCAAGCACCAGAATTGCAGTCTGAAAAATGCCTCACCGGTGAGACTGCCAAGTTGGTCATTGAAAATTATCTTCGCTCGCTGAGCTATGGTACCAAATATATTTACCAAACACTGCCACGACTGCTTACTCTGTGGCTTGAGCTTGGGACTCAGGTCAACCAACCAATTGATCCTCGTCATGGAAATTCCAGAGAGTTTACTACAGGAATCACCGACAGAAGAAAAGATCACTTGAACAACATACATCTTCGGTTCACCAAGTACATAAGCAAAATGCCAGCTTACATGTTCTATACCGCCCTTCCCCAGATCGTCGCCAGAATCAACCACCCGAATCCTGATGTATCCAAGTACTTG
This sequence comes from Hymenoscyphus salicellus, assembly GCA_001414355.1. Classification (NCBI taxonomy): domain Eukaryota; kingdom Fungi; phylum Ascomycota; class Leotiomycetes; order Helotiales; family Helotiaceae; genus Hymenoscyphus; species Hymenoscyphus salicellus. The sequence goes on from LLCD01000479.1 coordinate 14,032, forward strand.
ACTTCGATGATATTCAAGGTTGTTTCTGCGCATCCGCAACAGGCTTTGTGGAGTTTACTTGCTGTGTGCTCCTCCACCCAGTTAGATCGTAAGGCCAAAGGAGCAAACGTTTTGCAAATGCTTCGTAGCGGTTCAGCTAAAAAATCCGACAACAGCTCCATTGATATCAAGTCTTTGATCAAGAGTGGAGAACGACTCGCCGATCAACTACTACTAGCATGCAATGCCGGTGATTTCCAAGGTAATCGAACCACGACCGCGAGTCTCAGCAAGGATCTTGGGTTCAATCAAAAGTCTTGTTTGCCTAGTCCTATGGCCGTACCCGTTGAACGCGTTCTGACTGCAACACTTCCTACTCTTACAGACAGCATTCGACATTATAAGGCATTCTCTCGTGACATTGTTACCATGGAGTCCTTCTCAGACGAAGTACTCGTATTGAGCTCTCTTCAAAAACCACGGAAACTGGTTGCGAGGGGTTCCGATGGAAAAGAGTATGGATTGATGTGCAAACCCAAGGATGATCTCCGAAAGGATCAACGTCTCATGGAATTCAACAGTATGATCAATCGGGCGCTGAAGCGGGATGCGGAAGCAAGTAGGCGACAATTGTACATCAAGACGTACGCCGTCACCCCACTAAACGAGGAATGCGGTCTGATTGAGTGGGTTGAAGGTCTTAAGACACTCCGAGATATTCTCCTCGCTCTCTATAAAGCGCAGGGTGTCGTGGTCAATTACAAAGAGATTGAGGCGTACTGCGACGAGGCCTGCAGGTCCGATGACAAGCTCCCATTTTTCACCAAGAAAGTCCTAGGTCAATTCCCACCAGTCTTCCATAAATGGTTCGTGCAACAATTCCCCGAACCTTCAAATTGGTTCGCAGCCCGCCTTCGCTATACCCGCTCTTGCGCCGTTATGTCCATGGTCGGCACCATGCTCGGCCTCGGCGACCGTCACGGAGAAAATATCCTCTTCGAAGAAGGAAACGGGGGAACCTTCCACGTCGATTTCAACTGCCTCTTCGAGAAAGGACTTACCTTCCATAAACCCGAACGCGTTCCCTTCCGACTGACGCATAACATGGTTGATGCGATGGGGATGTACGGTTATGAGGGGCCTTTTAGGAAGTCTTCGGAATTGACGTTGAAGTTGTTGAGACAGCATCAGGAGACTTTGATGACTATTCTGGAAGCTTTTGTGTATGATCCGACGTTGGATTTGCTGAAGAAGGTTGAGAAGAAGAAGAAGGAGGGGGTTTATGTTGTGCCGCAGACGGCGCAGGGGGTGCTGGATAGTATTAGGAGGAAGGTTAGGGGGTTGCTTCCGCATGAGAGTGTGCCGTTGGGTGTGGAGGGGCAGGTGGAGGAGTTGATTAGTCAGGCTACTAATCAGAAGTATTTGGCGGGTATGTATATTGGGTGGTGTTCGTTCTTTTGAAGGGGTGTTGGCTTGAGTAGTTTGTGTAGTTTGTGTCGCGATTAAAGGAATGTAGAAACATTTGGCTGAGGTTTTGGAATTGATTGCCGGGGCTTTTTGCGATGTATAGATAGCTATAGAGAATAATTCATGTTGACCTTTTACTTTTCAACCTCAAATGCCATAGCTGTTTCAACCCGTGCAGCTAGAATTGTGCGAATGAGTGAGATTTCTGGTCAAACCTAGGCTGCGATATCGCGTGGTTGCTGGCATTTTGTGGGAATGCTTTCAATATGTAACCTTGCCTGCTTACTATGGTGGTCGCTAGTTGAGGAAAAATAAGAAATTGGAATTCCGCCTTTGGCTTTTACTAGGAGGCCCATGTAGCTTTGCACACGTAGCTTTTACTTCTTTTAGTTTTACTTGAAGACATCTGGGGAATTTGGGTACCGAGTACCTAAACTCAGGGAAAGAGGTGAACGCGTGCAAGTAGGCATCGACTTTTCATGCAACAGAGGAAATAAAAGTGTTCTTGAGAAGATCAAAATATGGTTTGAATAGATAAAGTTCTTCAGGAATAGTGATGAATTATTTAAAGAAAGACAAAATTATCCGAAGCAACGTAAAAGAATAGTCATAATGTAAGAAGCAGAGAAAGACCAGGAATTAGATTCTCATCGACTGGTTGCGTTGAGGTGGGAGGTTTAGTACTCCTTACTCTTTTTAGTAAAAGCAAGTTCTACAGTCTACACAACTCAATTTCTGACTGTGTCCGAGTATATTGATTTGTTTGATGGTTGCGTTGGCTTGCGAGGGAAAGGCTAGAGTTGCAAGAGACAAAATAGGTAATTTCCGTCCTGTAAGAGCCCCTTTCCCACAGACGACTATAACTTGCGACTATCTGCTTACACTTACCAGTGTACGATAGAGACAGTGACGGTCACTGAGCCTTGGGATAGCATCAGGGAAACTGTGCGTCTGGAGGAACTGGAAAGATTCGTGGCTCATTCTTGCCCTTCTACAATTCTCGGAAATCATGTAGAACAATATAGATCTAACCTTCCCTATTCGGACCTAGGAAAACAATTAAATCGATTTCCCGAGTCTAGGTAGTACAATAGGAGGAGTAGAAGAGACTTGTTCTATTCTTGGTCAGACACGAATTGATGCGGTTCCACTGCTTGCTGGCCGTCTCAACTGTGGATGTTCCATGTGGATTGATTGTGGAATAATAAATGTTGGAATAATAAACTGCATAGCCTGTTATAGTTGCGATGCTTATTCGTTACGTGACTTGTACGTCGGTGGATAAGGGAAATCAAACCCCCGAGATTATTTGATTGGCCGGTTCCACTTTTCGCGCAAACTTGCTAAGCGAGACTGCCACCCTCCGAAATTTTGGCTAATGCCTATTGCGCCATAACTTTCCTAATTAGTAGATTTGAAGCCTTGCATCTTCCCCTCTCTACCATTAGATAAAAACTAGCCTTCACAATAATTATTCAAATTACAGACACGCTTTCAAAGCCCGCGGACATTCGCTTATTCTTGTAAACTTTCCCCAAGTCGTCAATAATTTCAATTTTCCGAGTGAAATCAAAGCTGACGAGCAGCGTGGAATCGGTGTTGCGAGTGTTCAGAAATCCGCCGTGTGGTTTGCCTCGGGCTCCAGCGCTCCTTCCACGATTGCTTCCAGGGACCTTACCGGAAAGGGCAGTCTCGCTTAGCGAACACTAAGCGGGCGCGTTCGGCACGCACCAACGTCAACCTTGAAAAACGTTGCCTTGTCAAGTAAACAGTCACCGTAACACGTCCATCATCAACCATCGACTCTTGACTCGACAACAACAGTCATCAATTGAATCCATCGAATAGAGCGGGCAAGAGCGATTTAGAGGGGTAACATTTCTCGCTTGGCTCTCATTTCGGGCTTGAGGTTGCGCGCCCCGCCACCAGCGGAAAAATCACGACTGGGGCGCCCAACGAACTGGGGGTGCTCGAGAGACAGCTCTAGGGTGTCAGATCTGAAGATCGAGATTGGAGAAATACAGCAGAGACTTTGAGCGCGTCGGGTTCATTGTACGGCTTATCAGCGACATTGCGCGCCAGACTGGGGTGGAGCGGTTTCGCCAAACGGACTCACGCCCCTCACGACCTTCACCTCTATTTGAACTTCAATGCCTAAAATTTCAAAAAAGATGGCGTCACCTCGAGAGAATCCAAGTCGGAAGGGCAAATACCGATGTCGCATGAGTGGATGCACGGAGATCTTTGATGAGAAATATAAGAAGAATCTTCACGTGGCTTTTGCTCATACAGAACAAAGTCCTGCTCGAGGTCCTACCAACAACACGAATGGAAATACGAATAGCACCCCCAATTCAAATACCAATTGCATCACCAATACAAATACCAACGGCAATAGCAATAGCAATAGCAATAGCAATAGCAATGGAAATGGAAATGCCAACCCCACTCCCACGAATCAATGGCAAGCCGTCAACACGCAACCAAAAAGCAACGGATGGCAAGCTGTAAACATACCTCCGAGACAACCTCCCGTCATCGCCACTCCCACACCAACCACGGCTAATATCACCAAACCATTTCAAGCCATGAACATGCAACCAAAACAATATCAAAGTCCCTACGCTACTCAACCACCACCACCACCTCCACCACCTCAGCCCCGGGCCCAACCCCAATACCAAGCTCAATATCAAGTTCAACCCCAAGTTCAATATCAAGCTCAACCCCAGGCTCAACCGCCACTTCGAATTCAAAATCAACCACCTGTTAGAACAACCTATCAATCCC
>LLCD01000480.1:0-18266 GCA_001414355.1 Hymenoscyphus salicellus
GGGGTTGGGGCTTGACATGTCGTAGATTCAGGCTGGACTGAGAATTCGATAATTCCTCAAGACTGGTCAGTCAAAGCCAGAGCACCCTAAAGAAGCCGAATTCAAATGACGACTTTGTAAGATTGAAAGATGTTTGATAAACACAATATCCAAGCTGTCAATTGACCGACTCGGCATTGAGGATGATGGCGATCCCAGAAATATGTCTTGGGGATCAACTCGATATGACGATCTGATTCTTGACTCGGTGTCAGGTCAGGCACGAGAGAATCATGAAGATCCTCCCTCGTTCATCAACAGAAAAATGGGGAACCAGATTCAAACTAACACTGAAATTAAAGAGAAGACAAAGACAAATCAAATCTACACACCATCCACATGCCGGAGAAAATATTTTCGCAACTGAAGAAAAACGCGGACGGAGGCGGAAGAAGAAGCAAAAAAAGCAAAAGCCAAATAAATAACCAATAAAAAAGTCCAAGACAAGACAAGCTCCCAGATAACGGCTACCTGCACCGTTTCTTCCCACATGGCCACCCAATGTCTTAGCCTCTAATAATTTCCTTCTCCTTCAACGAAAAGCCACAGTACAATTACGAAAAAGCCAGTGTGAAGAAGCAAAGCCAACGTACCGTCGCCGCCGGCAAATTTACGAGATCTTAAGCTTTTTCCGTCCGATATTGCGTGGAGAGAGGAAACGGAAGAAGCAGAAAAGCAAAGACCCGAAATGTTGGAGATCAACACTTTTCAACTTCCCGCGGCGAAGATCGACGAGTGTAGATCTTGGGGCGATGGGGATGATCTTTTTGACAGGACAGGCCAGGGGGCTCTAGGGTTCGTGAGGGGTTCTTGAGACGGAGGATTTTTTGTTTTTGTTGAATGACGCGGGGAAAGTGAGGGAGTTTAATATTGTGAGATAAAAAGCGTGATGAAATTGAAAGGAGGGAATGGGAAAGCCAACTCGACTTCCTGATTTGATGTTGGAGAGAGTTGAAAATTACTCTTTTGTCTCCGAAAGCTTGTAGCGTTGTGTCGGAACACGGCACTTACGCAGGTGACATTCGCAGTGTGATTTTCCGTGCATCGATACGAGAGGTGCGTAAATATCTCTCCATGAAAATAAATGCTCGCGGAATATGTCTCTTTGAAACACCTTCTCCTTGATGTAATGTGATGCCGTGTGATTGAAGTCTGTGGGAAACAAAACTCTGATCACCAGCAGCAACAACCACCTCGGCTGATTTATTCCACCCCCCTCGATGGGTAAAAAGGCACAGCAACATCGACGGGGTCTTCCACGTCTCGTTTGAAGCTGTCGAACCATTCAACGGTAAAGACACAGGGGGTTCCGTTGTGGCGGTCGCTTACATTCCCAATTCGGCCTTCCACGACTCCATGAAAGTGGAGTTTCTCATCAGCCCGTCATATAAATGTTGCGGAGGTAACCCCCTTTAGACTTGTTTCCTTGGTGGGTTTGTGAAACTTAAAAATTGTGATTGATGCTGCTCGAGCTGCCTTATCGTGCACTGATGGTGGGGCAATGATCGAATTGCATAAGCTGGGAACCGGCCGGCGGAGAGTGGGAACTCTTTATGCATGGAAGGGCTGAGAAGGAAATTTTATGGAAGTTGGACTTGGTTCTGGAGCTTTGAGAACGTGAGAAGGAGATTTGAAAATAGAACCGAAGGTCTGTGAGAGACTGCTCCACGTCAAAACACATCAAAACGTCAAACCATAAATTCGGAAGTGGCTCCGGCAGTCCTTTTGGTCGTCGGCTGCTGTCGGAGAAAGTTGGAATTGTCGTATTGCTTGTGCGAGGCTGCGAGTGCCGATGGATGATGAGCATCGCGCGTAATTGTCTAGGATTGGTCGTCGAAAATAATAACTCGATAAAGGTAAAATATTAACCCCTGAGCCATGAACGGAGCCGCCAAGATGATTATCTATCTAGAGTTGGCTGGTTAAGGACTCAGAGCTGGCCTTCCCCAGTTCATCTCTTGCTGCAAGTGTTTTCTTCTCCACCTTTAGGATGAGGAGACAGGTCGAGGATCTCAAAGGACCAACATTGCGAACGCTTTCGACAATGTTTCTTCTCGATATTCGGAGAGGAGGATCAGGATGATGGATTCTTTTTTCGAACTTTCGGCCTCCTTCGAGCCGGTAGATCCAAAAGCGGAAGTTCTATATCTTTCACGGCCTGCCCTTGCATATCAACCCACGTCGTCCGGAAAAAGGGGTTTTCATCTATTGCAACAGCTCGGTGCCAATGACTGACTGCAACGACAAGACAGATGCAAGTTCGGGGGAATACAGACATCACCTCCGTACCGTGGTTTGGAATACCTTGGAATCTGCAGACACTGCATCGTGTGGAGTTGTGTGCCAGAAGCGTTGAACTGAATGGGTACGGAGTGTCCAATGTGGTGATGCGGATCCTAAAGTTACTGAATATGCAATTGACTTTTTGGTAGCGAACGTTTTGCGGGGACTTGCTGATTTCTACAACACCGTGTACGAGCTTCGTCTATCGGCACTTTTGTTGAGCACCTCTTCATGATGACACGGTATTATGACAGCGTTGTGATTTGGAAGTCGGGAGTCGTCGGGATCTAGATAATCAGGAGATTTGACGCATGTGTCTGAGGATTGAGATGCCTGGTAGGGAGGGGTAAGTCGAAAGAAAAAGGAATTATGAACTTCCCAAAGCATGATGCTGGGCACCAGGAGTTGGAACCAACCCTTGGTGCGTAGGCTAACGTAGTATGCTTATTTCTCAAGATACTGGTATTCAGGTGGCCACTTTTGCCAGTGATGGTGTCCTGGGTGTACAGAAACGGAGGATAGCGAATGGCAGGTGTTACAAATAGGATTCTAGGCTGGCCTGGAGCTGAAAGAGGAATATTCCTCCGCTGTACTCGAGTACCTGCTCTCCATTGCATTCAGAAAGTACGGAGATGAATGCTGCTGGTGATAGTACCTGTGCAAATGAAGCTGGAAATGGAATCGAATACTCCCGTCCGCCAACGCGTCAAGGACCAATACGGAGATTCAGACAATAAAGTGACATGCTCTCGAGGCTTTTATCAGTGGAGCCGGGCCAAGGCCTCGCTTGGTTAGTACCTTACTAGCCCCTGGACTTCAGTCCTTCTCCCACCCCTATCAATGCTACATTACAGCAGTAAATAACGGCCATACTGGAAAACAGCCGCCCAACCGGATGCCATGGCCAGCTTTACGGGGTGTAACCAGCTGCCGTCAGCAATCAATTCCATAGCGAGCAACCGGAGCAGCACCCTGTTGCACCCTGTTGCACCCTGTTGCACCCTGCTGCACCCAAGGGCTGGTCCATGATGGTTCTAGTTTGGCTGCTGGGGGCCCTGGGAGCTTCTTCTCTCACCCCACCAAACGCCACGACTGGCCATGCACCCATGGCATCGCCATCGTCGAAATCGCTTTTGCACATGGGTTATTTCGTCTCCAGGAACTTTGAAGACGCCCCTTTAGGTGGATGGGGCCGATGGCCTTGTGGGAAGGGGTTCGACCAAGTGAGTTTATATTGACAGGCTCACAGCTGGTGGAGAGCTTGACCTTGTAATGAGTGCGGGCATGAGCCGTCGTGTATGGAGACGGAGAGCAATAACAATATATGAGAAGTCGAGTCCCATTTCAGGCTGCCTGCTGAGATGCTTTGTTCTTGAAATACTTCCCTCGACGACTCTTGAAGGGATTGTTTCTGCTGTGTGACCAAGTGACGTTGGAACAAGCAAGTAACCTTAGTCTGACAGACGGTTCTGTCCTCCCCAAAACGCCAGCAATAGGTCCAGCTTGAGCTTCGCCTGCCATACCCGAGACTAACTTCGGCTGTCACTCACACGACGCACCTCAGTCTAGCACGCTACGCTACTCTAGACTCGACATCCTCACTCTTGGAATATCTCTCACCTAAACTTAAGCTAAGGCCCGTCAGCCTGGTCCAACTGCCAGCCAGCGACGCAAGGCGTCAGCCACTCATACACAAAGCCGATTCGCAGCCTTTTTTTCCACTGCAATATCTCCTCAGCCTTCACATGCTTTGTTTTTCCCCCACCCAAAGACACCACCACCACCGATTCACCTCAAGCGTCATCCCAAAGGCAGCCCTTGCTTGCCACGCTTCCTTTTCAATACATCAACCCTGGCGAGACAGCATATGTCAATCCCACACGCGCATCACATATAAGGTCAGGGGTCCTCCACAACTCTTGGTTAGCGCACACGATCAAAAGCAACTTCTCACTACTTTTCTTCCGACTTTGCCTTTGCATATACTGCTGGCATTCCCCTCTGCCCCTCCACGCCGACCTTCTTCTACCTTGCGCCGTTACTTGCGCCGTTACTTGAGCGCTCTTGTAATATCTTCCATCTGTTTCTGCGAAATTGATTGGGCAGCCAACCGTGACAGCAATTGAGGTAAGTAGTACCGTCTTTTCAGCTCAGGCGGCTTTTTGCAGCTTACGCAACTCTCACAAAAGAAGAATTCAACTAATTTGTAAATGTTATAGGCAAAGGTGAATCCGACCACGCTCAACTTCGCTATCTGATTGGTTTTAATCATCCAATCTACTACGCGACAGTTGCGTGCAAATCAACAACACACCCTCAGCTTCAATTCACCTCTCACCTTGTTGTTTTTTTGCTACCAACCATTCACCTGTCACCACGATCACAATTGTACAAATAGTTGCCAACTGTACTACTTTTCAATTGACTTGTCAAGTCGGTTTAAAGTTGAGGCCCTCTAATATAGAGGTACTATCCAGGTGTACTGCGCCCCTTCTTCTGCAGTAACCCACCCCTCCTTGACGCATCGCCAAAGGTCAAGCCAAGAGATATAACCCCGCCACCACACCTCAGAAAACTTCTTCAAACTCACCTGATCACGACGATCAATCTATGGACATTGCACAATCATAAACAGTCAACATGTCAGGTAGAAGCGCTCACGTGCGCAAGGAGAAGACAAAGGTCAAGCCATTTACCCCGATTGTTTCCAAACACCCATTGACCAGTCCTACTGGATCAGAGGGTGCGCCTTCTCTTTATGGACAGTTCCCAGGACCTCCAGGACCTCCAGGTTCACATGGCGAAAATATCAACAACTACTATCCTGAATCGGATTGCACATCTCCTGTACAATCTGATTTTAATACAATCAAGACCGGATCAAGTGGCTCAGTTAACTATGGCGATGACATTCTAAAGCCTTCTGCTTACGCATATCCTGTAAAGCCAGACACTAGCATACTCTCACGAGGTGAGACTCGAGTGATAAAATCGGGGTTTCGGGCCAAATTGGATAAAAAGAGTGATAGTATCCGGAACAAACTTGCAGGGGCATTTGGTGGCAAAAGCTCCGAGGAGAAGGAGAAGGAAACAAGATCACCAACTGCACCCACCACTGCGCAGCCAGGTTCAGTTGAGATGGATTCGGGTGGATCTTCTCTTCAAAAAATCACGGAGCTCCAAGGAGGCGAGCCACAAGCGAAGACACCAAACAACCAGCATCAAATCTACTCATGGATTGGGTCAAAAGTTGAGCCATGGCAATATTCCCTTCGAAAAGACCGGGATGGGTGGGACAGCCATGGTGATACCTATGTCTATTTCGCAAGTCGGGGCGATACAACATCCATATTTCGCACCCCATCTATGCGAGTCCACTCATTCCTTCTCGAAGATAGTGGCTCCTCTGTTCTCAGAGATCTTCTTGAACGCGGACGTGTGCCCAATGCCAACGGCCAAGCACGTAACCCCGATCAGATTCAATATCATATTCATCTGCCTCCTCCATCTACTCTCTCTGCCCTTGACACAACTCGCCATCAGATTGCCAGTCGGAATCTTATTGCCTTGGCCTGTGGAATCAAAATGGTTGGTTTCAACTTTCTCCAAGCACTTACTGATCTCCATGAGCGTCTGGAGGTATCCATGATGCCTGATGTCGACAGTGCTGGTAGGATCATTGATTGGTTGAAAGACTTGGTTGGATTCGATTTACGAAACAATCCTTCTCTCACTTGTTCAATTTTGGCCTGGAGTGAGAGCACAGGCGTTCGTTGGAAAGAGGGCTGGGTCGAGGCTTTTGTACATGGCGTTGGAATGTACAACCGAATGTCAACAGTACCTGAATGGAGAAATGTATCGCACGTTACGAGAGCTCACATGGAAAACAAGGACCTTGCGCTCTGCGAAATTGTCAACAATTTGCAAACACGCCTTGTCAGCTTCAACTTTGACGACATGTGGCCAGAAATGAACTCTACGGAACCCACTTCACAGACAAGTTTCAAGAGAGCACAAAAGTTTTTCCTTGAATACTACAGAGCCACCTACGAAGTCTGGCCACCGCATGATCCTAATGGAGAAGAGCTATGGCTTACAAGAAAACTGGTCCAAGGAATGCAGCAGGACTTTGGAGGTCTATACGATTACTTGGTCAATCGGGATGTCGTGTGGGATTGCTCCGAGGAACGCAGCAGCAGAAAATGGAATATTGTGCACGCAAACAACCGAAAGTTCCAGGCGGATACCCCGGGTCTACCCTTCACTGATGTTTTAGTTGCTTTCGATAATCGACACCGGTATCCACACATTCCACATCCGTACTGCCTGATCCCCCAGTTTCCACAAGAGGTTCAAAGTCCCTTCAAGAGCAACGTGAAGAATGGTTCCAGCAAGAGTGCTGGTAAAAAGCCCAATGGACCTCAGGATAAGATTTTTGCTCGAAAGATAGCATCCGCCTACACAGGGGCAACCAATGTCTACCAACTTAGGTCAGACTTTGTCTCCAGCGCTCTGATCGACAACTTTCTCACTTTCGAGAAGAATGATCAAATAGAGGATGGTGATCTAGCTGCGGCACGAAGAGGAAGATGGGTATTGATTTATATGATTTTACAATCGCTTGCAACACTGTCTGTGGATACCCCGGGCCTCGCCTATAAAGAAGGTGTCGGATATCATTTGTGTCCTCCAGTTGGACCTGCGGAAGCCTTGCCACCATGGAGAGGACAGGTTGCGAACGTGGAATGGGCCAGGCATGAGCAAAGTTATTGCTGGGCGACAAGAAAATCCTGGGTTGAGGAACTACTTCAGGACCAGGGCTCAGCACCACCATCTGTCAGACCATCTTATGCTGATAGCGACCGCTCAGCGTCGCTTCGTTCACCTACAGGTTCATCACTCATGTCTCCCACCATGCGCAGTTTAGCTTCTCACTCCCAACTCGGACGTTCCCACAATGGCAACGAGCATGATAGCTACAACAACTATCCTCCTGGAATTGAGAAGTTAAACGAATGGCCCATTCGGGAACAGGAAAATGATTATGGCAGTGAGTATGGACAAGGTAGTAGGACTGGTAGTGAGTACGGTCACAGCGAATACGGGCAATCACGAACTACTGGCAGCGAATATGCTCAATCAAGAAGTGCTGGCAGTGAGTACGGCTATGGAAGAGAATCTGCTCAAGGTCGAAGACATCCTCGCTCTTACAACCAAGATCACAGCCAACATGGAAGCCGTGAGCAAAGCCGTGATCGTCTTGCATCAAATTCTCCACAAGAATATGCCAGTCCAGTCGAACAAGCCAAGATTCCAATTCGACCCCGCCGTCAGGACGCTCAAACTCATGTCACGCTTTCAGAAGAGTACGCGAATCCCATCGACAACGGCCGTGGTTTCGCTCCACAAGAGTATGTCACCAGTCCAGTTGAGCAAGGTAGAGCACAATCTCGCAGTCGTCGCTCACCAGCTGCCGGTTCCCCACCTCCAGTTCCTCCGAATCACCCTGGTTATCACCCCGAACAAGCACCCGTTCACCCAGGTAACCAAGTCTTCGACATGGCTCAAATCGATAACCGAGACCGCCCTCAAAACCGTCGTGCACTCCCTCCCATCTCACCAATCTCGCCTCTCCAATACGATCCAAGTCGAAATGGTAGATCTGTCAGTGGAAATCATCACGGTAGCGATGGAGCCAGCGATGAGAGTTTGGAGCAAGAACGAGAGCCGGTTCGCACGCGGAGAGCTCAATCACCCACCCTTCCACCTCTTGGGTATATCACTGGTGATCATGGACGTGGTCAGGTTTTGCAGCCACATAAGTATCAACGTGTTCCCGTTGCTCGTCAACAGGATGGCCAGGATTACAATTTCTGATCGGGATTCTCTGGGTCATGACTGGGTCATCGAAGTACGTCTGTTATAATTATTTATATGGATGGAAAGGAGCGATGCTAGATGACATGTAATACCCATTTTTTCCCCAAGGTTTCATCAGAGTACACTTCTATCTAGAACAGAACTTGGTCGGTCATAGAATGGAGAAACGATAGACCAGACCACTCTTGGTTCTCTCCTGGGTTTTTGTCATTATCTTTGGACGGAAACAGGACAACAAGGATTAAAACCTCCCTCCTTATGTCCTGATTATACATCAGGATACTATGAACTTGGCAAAAACAACACTCGTGGATAGAAAGCGTTTGGAATCTCGGAATTTGGGCACACATACCTTTGGCAAACAGAACAACTACACCGATTTTCCAATTCTTTTCACACGAGAACTACGACAGACACCACCACACCTTTGTAGGACTACGGCATCCAGAACTTCCCCCCGGCGCGTTACACAATAATTGTATTATGTACTATTTTTCCTTGTTTTTTCCCTTTTTCGCGGATTGTTTTTTCGGCCTGACCCCCATGATGATGGATGGATGGGACGTTAAGTTTGATATGGCAAAATGGATGGTATGGCGCTAGACGAGTTTATGGTTTACGAGAGGCGACTTTCCTTCTTCTTTGGAGATGGGTGGGAGATTCGAAGATTCTTTGTGTGAAAGTCATGGTCCATGGATTCTTTACAAATGAGTGGATGGGTCATGCTAAACTGGATGGATGATGGCAAGGACGACGCTTTCTCGGTCTGGAGTGATGGAAATTTGTTGATAGAAAACCACCTGAAAAGCGATGCTCTCTGGTGTGGATAGGTTTGCAATCAAAAAGGAATGATATAATATTGTGTGAAATTTGGTGAAGCCCACCTGAACTTTAATCCATACAAGTTCAAGCACTGACACACTCGGGTCTCCCCTTCCTATCTCGTTTCAATGAATGTACTGCCATCTCACCTCGGAACTGAAAGTTCTATCTCGGGGTTCAGTATTTACCCATGAGTTAGAAGGAGACGTGAGGAGATGGAGGAGAGAATCGGGATTCTGGAGAAGTATTTATATGAAGCAAGTAAGTGAATAATGTTAACGGAATATAGAATTTCCACAATTCAATAGGAAATCAATTCAGTTTTTCTCTCTAGCTTTGATTAACTATTTCCTCATTCCATTTCTTCAAATCATTGCGCAGTAGTCATTTCCAAGCAACTTCGTCGACCCCACCACAAGCGCGGGGCAATTTTCCCTCTCCCAAAAAAAGTTCCGAGAACCCCGCCATCACAAACACCACTCGCACAACCACGCTCTACTCCTATAATTCCCCATCTCAGAAAAAATACTCAACCACGTCACCAATCCCAATCACCTCCAAAACTCATAAATCCGCGGGCCACAAAGTGCCCAGGTCCCACGCACAAAAAAATGACCGAACAATCCGCCCCACCAATCCTCTCCACCACCCAAGAACCAACCCTCTTCGAGGACCCAACATCTATCTCCCAAATTCCCCGGAGGAAACACACGAAAGAGGAGATCCATGTTATATACGAGGTCGAGAAGACGGCGAGGGAGATAATACGAGGAGGATGGAGGAGGGTTGCGTTGCAGTTTCCGGATGGGATGTTGGGGGATGCGCCGGGGGTTTTTGAGGGGTTGGAACGAGAGGTTTTGCGGTTGGAGAGAGAGGCGGTTGAGGGTGGGAAGATAGCGGGAGAGAATAGAGAGAATAGAGATAATACGGGGAAGGCAGAGGGTGGGCAGGAAGGACGGGAGGTGGAAATTAATAGCGCTGGGAAAATAGCAAAGGAGGGGAAGGAGGGGAAGGAGAAAATACGACTTGCGATATTGGCAGATACATCATACGGCTCCTGTTGCGTCGACGAAATAGCGGCCGAGCATACGAATGCAGAGGTGGTAATCCACTACGGTCGGGCGTGTCTCTCGCCCACAGCCAGATTACCAGTTATCTACATATACACGACCCTTCCCCTCGACCTACCCTCTGTCCTCACAGCATTCGAGCAGAACTTCGAGAAGGAAGCGGAAGAAGGAAGGGGGGAGAAAGTTATTGTTATGGCAGATTTGAAATACCACTCCCACGTCCCTCAATTAATCAAATCACTCCAAGAAAAAGGATGGAAGAATATTCGAGGAACGTCAGTAGTCCACGACCCGCTAGCCCCAATACCAAACCGAAAAATCACCTGGGAAGAAGGCGAGAGTGATGAAGGGTTGAGGTATTGGAAAATATGGCACATCTCCCAACCCCCCACCTCCCTCCTCCTAACCCTCTCCTCCCGAATAGCAGAACTCCTCATCTACCCCACCTCCACCGACTCAATCGACCTCTCAATCCGACCCCAAACATCCCGTCTCCTTTCCCGGCGCTACGCACTCCTAACCTCCCTCTCAACAACGCCCATAATCGGGATCCTAATAAACACCCTCTCCCTCGCTTCCCTTCTCCCCTCTTTATCTCTACTCAAAGATTTAATCCATCGTTCGGGCAAAAAGAGCTACACTTTCTGCGTGGGGAAGGTTAATTCGGCGAAGATGGCGAATTTCTCCGAGGTTGGGGGATGGGTTGTTGTGGGGTGTTGGGAGAGTAGTTTGTTGGAGGGGAATGAGTTTTATGCGCCGGTTGTTACGCCTTTTGAACTTGGGATTGCGTTGCAGAGTGATGAGGAGCGGACTTGGGGTGGGGAGTGGAGGGGGGATTTTGGGATTTTGGGGGAGGAGGCTGATAAAAGAGCTGTGAGGGAGAAGGTTGAGGTTGAGGGGGGAGAGCCTGAGATTTTGGCGCAAGATCAGGATGAGAATGCGCACGATGAGGGAGGGGAGGAGGGGGATTCAGAGGAAGAATCTGAACCGCCCGCTTTTGATTTGAGGACTGGTCGTTATGTTTCTAATTCTCGACCTATGATGGGCTCCAAAAAATCCATCTCTGCGGCTACTCCAACTACAACGAATAACTCTTCCTCGAATCATGCCTCGGCAGTTGAAGTTAGCGCAGTAAGTGGAGTGGACGAACAAACCACTCTAGCCAGAAGAGCAAAACTCGATATCGCAACTATCAACGGTGCGGCCTCTCCTGGCGCGGAGTTTCTGAGGAGTCAGAGGACTTGGACGGGGTTGGGTAGTGATTTTGATCGTGAAGATGGGGAGGTGAAGGATGGGGTTTCTGGGGCTGTTGAGGAGGGAAGGAGGGGTGTTGCGAGGGGGTATGTTGTTGGTGAGGGGGATGTGAGGACTTGAAGATTTGGAGACCAAAAGACGGGGGAGACTTTTTCTAGCAAATTTGGGTGGGGATATTTTCTTGGTTTGGGTTCGGGACGGTAATATGAACCAAACGCTGGTAGAAAAAGGGTGGTTCTGGTA
Source organism: Hymenoscyphus salicellus (assembly GCA_001414355.1). Lineage (NCBI taxonomy): Eukaryota > Fungi > Ascomycota > Leotiomycetes > Helotiales > Helotiaceae > Hymenoscyphus > Hymenoscyphus salicellus. Next base: position 11,592 of record LLCD01000480.1, read on the forward strand.
AATAGGAGGTGGAATTAAAAAGGTTGATACCCAGGGAAGGAAAATAGATGGTGGATAGAAATTTAGTAGATGAAGTTTTCAGAAAGTTAAACTGCTTGAGAAAGTCTACTTTTACTTTCGGATGTAACGATAATATACCCCCTGTCTGGTGGACCTTTGAGGGCCAAGTGAACTTGATGCTCGATGAGCAACGGTAGAGGGTTTTAGGGCTAGACTCGGTTGCGAAATATTGGTTCGTGTGGTAGAGAGTAAACGAGAACTGATAGCAAGTTGGAGGCCGTCAATCCTTAAGGAAGTTTCCAAGTTGGTACTGCTAACTCTCTTCTAAAAAGCCATTGACGAGGTCTTTGAGAAGGGCTTGTTGACTACCACTACCTAACAAAGTATTCTTGATGAAAAGCTGAGAAGGCGATATTGCCTAGTAATTTTGTTCGCTTTGCCATCTTCTGCAATTTTGCTTACGTCGCTTACAAGTATCTAGATATCTGAGACTGAATTGGATTAATATTAATATAAGTCGTACGAAGTGCAAATGTTGGCGTTATTTATTTTGGCGGGTCAGTCACGTGGGTAGCAAAATGCTTGGCTGCACGTGCCAGGGATTTGATTTCCTGGAACAAAAGACAAAGGATGAAACTATTCCCAACTTCCCAGTTCCCAATATCGCATCAATATTCCCGGTTTCTCGAGTCGGTACTCGAGTAGGTACTCGAGTAGAGAGAACTAAAGTACTCGGTCATCCGGGGCCGCAAAGCTGCGGGGAGCCGAATAGGGTCTGATGTTTCGGTGAGGTGAAAGCTGATTTTCCGTCACCCAACCACCCTCTTTTTTCGAGTCAACCAACCCCTCCATTTGTACGCCCAGCAGCTGTGAGAACATGGCACAGAGCCATTGATCTCATTGATCCAGCCATTTCAATTTGCTGGGAAAAAGTAACTCGGTAAGAGATTTGTCGCCGGACAAATAGTACTTCTCTTCTTCCTCTCTTCCTCCACCTCTCTCTTCTCCTGTAATTCTCTCCCTCTTTTCTCCATCCATTCACCCCATCGTCCGCTGCCCTCCATCATCTCTGCGTATCACCTCATCTACGTCATCGAACCTTGTCGTAAAAGAGCACCCCTCGCCCTGCCAACCACAGGTCCAAACTCTCCAAACAAGCCTTGCAAATTCAAACCCAAAAACCAGGAAGAATCCCTGCCCACCACGAATTTCCCACCGGCGCAAACCATCTCAGTCCAGCTTTTCCTGCGAGATTCTTTATACAAGGGCCATCCCTAACAAGACTTTTGCGCAAAACAATAAAAAGGCCTGGAGCTGCCCTCTACAGATTTCGAGGCGACCATTAGCATCATACCATTGATCTGCCTGCATCAACAGTCAAGAGCGCATATTCGGGCGCATTGCGACAGACCAAGAGGATAAAAGCAGATTAAGCACCGTCGCATACACCTTTGCGACCGATCCTCGTCAACACCCTCATCGCAACCAACCACCACCATGCTTTTCGGAATCTTCTTCGCCTTTTGGCGCTTCATGGAGATCATCACTCTGGTAAGCTACTCTATTCCTCTCTCGAACCCTCGCGCATAGACTAACAAGCCTCATAGATCCCAACTCTCGGAATGCTAGCCTGGTTCGTCAACATCTACGCAGGCAACGACCCACCAGTCTTGACCCCCAACTACATTCTCATTCTATTCATCGTTTCGGTCCTCGGTGCCGTCTGGGCAATCGCAACACTCTTCACCTACCACCGTGCGAAATCCAACGCCCTCTTTGTCTCCTTCATAGATCTTTGTTTCGTGGGAGCTTTCATCGGAGCCGTCTACGAACTACGAATGATTGCGAACTACGACTGCACACATGTTAGTAAGACGGGCACACCATTCTTCTCCGTTAGCGCTGGTAATTCAGGATTCAGTCTCTCTGGCATCGATGTCAATACTGATAAAACATGTGCGATGTTGAAAGCGAGTTGGGCGTTTGGAATCATGAACTGCATCTTCTTCGCTTTCACCAGTCTTCTCGCTCTGTTCGTTGGACGTGGACACACAAGAGAGAAGGATGTTTATGTGAGAGAGACCCATTACTCTCGTCATGGACACCGCAGAAGTGGAAGTCATCGCAGTCACCGCAGTTCTCACTCCAATTCGGGGAGACGACATGCGTATGTTTAGATGTTTTGGGATGGAAAAGTCGATGTTCTGGGTGCGTCGCGACACGAGATGAGATGATACGATTGATACGAATATACTGATGAACTGCTATTTTCTTGAAGATAATTTCGGGGCGGAGGATTATATTGTGGGAGGGATTTGGGATGGATAAGTAATTGAAAGGATTGATCGGATCGGATTTAGATACCACGGAAATACTACTATGTCTATTGGAAGACTAGTTGATATTGATAATTGTTTTTACTTACTCTTGCCTTCGAGGCATTGCCAGGTTTTCCTTGGTGGTGTGGATAGGAAGTGTTCATCAGGTGGAAATAGGAATGAAAAATAATTTAAAAATGACATGGCTCCTTCCTCCTCTCAGAGTCGAGTATGTGATTAGAAGTTGCAGATCAGTGCTAGACTGAAAGTAGCTTTGAGACTCTTGTCAAGAATGAGGGAAGCTGCTATTCAGAAGACCTTGTCTGGGCTTCAGTGAGTAAGCGAGAGACAGCAACAGAGAGGGGTTCGACTGCCTACCCTGTCCTGTGCAGCAGTTTTTGCCGGCCTGAGAACGAGGTATTTGCGACCCAGGCCAGGGAAGGAGCGAGCAACTCAATTTTTTTCTCAATCGGCGATAGCTCCTTCCTTCTCACAAATCCAGCCCGAACATAAGAGTGAGGCAACTGCGACCTGAGAGGAAGGAGTGGGGTTACATGCTGGTTTTTTTTTTTTGGAGATGTTTGTTGGGGTGTTCGGAACGTGAAACAGAAATTCTTACAGAAGGAATACGTTTTCGTTATTGTCTGTTATGTCTTTCGAGGCAAATTCTTAGATGTAGCTTCGCTTTGAGGAGTATTGGGGCGTGATATTAGACATTTTCCTCTGTTGGAAATTGGCGGAGTTTTAGGTTGGTATTTTAAGTTCTGGGGAAAGATTAATGGCTGCTCTTTCCCCTAGAGGTAGAATTAGGTGAGGCAGTGGAGGAAGGGGGCAATCAGCATGAGCATGTGTTCACCTCTTTTTCCCAGTCGACGATGGCTCCTTCCTTTTTATCGATCACCACCTGCTGGTTATATCAGCGTGGCCTTTCCTTTCCTTTCCAAGTCTTCCTTGCCTAGCCGATTCTTCAAACGACAATATCTCGATAAAAGGCTTGCTGCTCCCAATGGTGCGCATCATGTGCACTCCTGTGATGGGTCAGAATATGCAGCCCAGCTGCAGCACTGGAAGAGGCCCAACGAGGCTGATTTAATGCTACGGTCTGCAAATATTCTCTTCTTCTTCCTCGTTCCAGTTACCTACTGTCTCCTTCAAACTTTGAGTTTGGCACTGTCATCCATTTATCATTTGTTCCCGCCACTATTGTCGCTTGCATTGAATACACCTTCACTTCTCCCCATGTACCATCATGGAGGGCCTTGGAGCGGCTGCCAGCGTTATCGCTGTTGCCTCGATTGCCATGCAGATTGGTGACAGCGCGCTCAAGCTCAAGAGGTTTGTGGACGATATCAAGGATGCGCCAGAAGAGGTTAAACTCCTCATTGAGGAAACTAAGACGTTCGGCCTTGCTTTGTCTATATGTTACTTTGACGAGCTCGTTTGTTGATAGTGTACTTGCACTCTCCAAGTGAAGAAGCAAAGCTGACTTCATCCTTTTAGGAGATGGCCTCGACCAATTCAACGAGCGATCTTCCCAGCCCCTTAGCAACCCAATGCCTCGATTCTTGTCGCAAGGCCGCGAATACGCTCGAGATTGCAGTTACAGAACTACAAGCCGAAATGAAGAACAAAAAATACAGGGGAGGGTTCAAAGCTACTCTTAAGAAGGGGGCGATTGACAAGTTGAAAGAGCGACTCTCTAGGGCTCAAACAATGCTTCTCGTTTCGCAAACATTCCACTCGCGGTAAGAATTATGCGAGGTTATCGACTTCTGGCTAATTATTTGTGAATAGTTTACTTCAGGAACATCAACATAATCTTCAACAGCAGTGGTTTGAAAGTATTCAATCCCAGATTTTTTATAACACGGTAGTAGTACAATCATTTCGGTCACTCCAAGCTGGGCAAACTTATGGGGGACAGCAAGCACCCCTTGAATGCCCCAGTATTAAGAACGAATCGAAGGTTCTCCAAAAGAAGTTCAACCGCGCAAGAAAGTCTCCCCAACGAGAACATAAATTTACCTTAAGGATTCAAGGTCCTCGATGGTTTTATTTGACGAGTCGCGCTTTGGAAATTACTGGATACAAATCTCCTGCTGGATGGGACTTTTCTACGAGAATGGAGGTCGTTGTTTCAAGTGATTCTCGTGTTTTTCAACTTTCTAGAGTCGGTGACATTCTTGGGTTACAAGAATTGTTCAGGCAGGGAAAGGCCAGCCCTTTTGCAATTGACGAGAATGGAATGACTCTTCTTCATGTAAGTACCCTACTTCCGCAATGACCAAATACACAAGTTATGAGCTTGATTTGGAAGCAAATCGACCTGGTTTGATATTTTTGATTATTTTCTGTAATAAAACAACATGGGGGGTCTTGGGTTTCATAAATCGTCTCGGTACTCCACGCCATCTGTTATCATCGCAATAGTATTAGAAGATTCGAAGAAGTTCGCATTGAATTTATTAGGGTTTTTGGTCTGTTGAAATATTACACCCTCAAGCACTTGCGAGTTTTATTCACCGGAGACTTCATCTTCTGGTTCATCACAATTTTCCTGAACTTTTGTTTTGGACATAAAATTGACGTTTCCGAAAGGCTGCTTCTCGACAAAACCGACCAAGGGTTTGTAAGCTCTTACTAGACCAAGGTGTCCATGACCGCAATCCACACCCCTATGGGTATTGCACTTGAACTCGTGAGATATAACCAGAGACTGATTATTGATAGATATTCTTTCGGCAGCTTCATTTACCATCGAAACGAAGAGATTCTGAGGCTTATGGCCGCAACAGTGGACATGAGCAACTTCAGTAACGGAACGAAAGCCCGTCTAATATGGGGCTGTCTCGGTCGTCAAAAACCCCGCCGCAAAAACCTGTATCTCCTTTATAATCACTTTGAAATTTCATTCCACGAGTTGAGTTCATCAGAACTTCTTGACTGTGGATTTGGGTGCTATATTGACATACCTATTCTACAGTTTCTGCTGACTGGTAGAAATATTGGTCCATGTTTTTGCGAGGCTAAAACGGTGTATTATGCATATGAGGGCAATTTATTTAGGTTATTCTCAAAGGCCTTCTCGCAAACATGGAGTGGCTACCTTTGGAAACATACAAAAGGCGAGCCAGGATATCGAAATAACGTTATCTACCAAGATTTCGTAGCACTTCTACATCAGTTGGTTCTTGGTGGCTCAGATCTCCATATCCTTTCATGCTCAATGGAACCCTGCCTGGATTGCACTGGTGTGCACCTTTGGTCTGGAACGCCATTTACTGATTTCATACTACCGGAATGCATCCGGTGGCATAGAAGTAAACCTGCCACGATAGAAACGGAAGTTGTTCAAATCTGGCTCCGCGCACTCCAAGAATCAGGAGTTGATTTGTACGAATACGGCCGTTGTGAAAAAATAATTTTACTAGGCAGCCAGAACAGTCAGCGTGACTTTGTTACAGGTACAAGGGGCTATTGGGAATACAGTGAGAATCACCGTTTGATAAACTTTGATTTTGGTCCGGAGCCAGAAGACTGGAAACTCTATTTTACCAAGGAGAATGTTTTCACGCAGCTCTTGGAATTCTGGGGTATGGTGAATCACCCGGAGCGAGCCTTACCTGGAGCCTGGTTCGATGAATACTTCGAGCCGGTGAACACGTCTTATTATGATCGTCATTGTAGTCGTCATTGTCACCATCTTTGGGACGACTTTTGGTGGCCTTGATGGAATTGGGGATCACCAGAATTTGGCGATAAACGATCTTTTCCAATCTTCCATATTCATCTGTATCTTATAAGAGGTGACGAAGAGACTCGCCAGGAGAGATCGATGATAAGGAAAAAGCACCTCAGAGTTTCTAGTACGATTCCATGCAGGAGAAACACGAGGTAGATTACTCGTTTGGTGTCCATCCCATCACACACTTTGTTTGCTACCCTCTGGCCCTGTTATATTTTGTTTGCTCTCCAAGCCTTCTTTTACTTTCTTTGCCAGACAACAACTCAAGGAAACAGCATCTTGGCAACCTGCTGTTCGAAGTCACAGGTATTCTGGATCTTTCCGCAGATCCTAAAAACAAACCCAATCGGTAGGGTAGAATCATCCCTTCTGGTTTCAAAGCTGATAGACGTCAATTATTACGCTACCACCAAAAATGTCTTACCTCTACATTTCTTCAATCGATGGCAATAACGAGGACCGTACCACAGAAGGAACATCTGGAAACTGGGTGGCGCAAGTTTCTTGATGGGATGGACATCAGACAATCCATTATACCAGAGTTAGCACTCATCTTGAGCAAGCCTTCATCGGATTGGCGTTTGTTACACTTGCCACAATCCTGTTCTTAAC